>CAJUYG010001948.1:0-45580 GCA_910591675.1 Galerucella calmariensis
TAGTATGTATTGAACTTAGTTCAAATTATATAATGAAGATTTATACAAATTAAATTGTTCCATTCCATCGCTTAATTATTTTCAGTTTGAAAGTATAAAAAGCAACCTATGCTTGGCTTGTTTCTGTGTCAATTGAATCACTTAATACATTTAACACGGCATTTCCAAACACTCTTTTTAGTAACAAAGCTAGTAACTTTCAGTGGTTTCCGTGAGGACTTCGTAATTACTCCTACTGGTTTTTCAATGGACTAGAGTGATTATTTATTGGAAATTTATAAGTGAATTGTGAAAAAGCTCCCGTGAATTGAACGTGCCATTCTATAACACTCATCCGTTGACTCTCTGTATGCTTCGAAATTCCAAGCGAATGATATGAAATTCCTCATAGAGCACTTGTATTATGGATAGCTGATAATTTAACCATATTTTCTGGTGTATTTGATTCATCTCAATTATAATTATATTTTCAGTGTACTACAACCTACAAATGAAATTTTTTTTAAATGTATCTAATCGAAAAACCAAAAAGCAACAAAGAAGGAAACTGTACTTTAAGAGAATAATTATTCCGATCAAAGAACTTTTTTTCATCCACTCCTGCAATCCAGAGCTTCCTTTGTATTACTATGAACAATAAAATGGGAACATTTCAACTTCTTAATGAGTTTAGGAGTTTGTAAATGTTTTTCCTTTCTTTTTCTATTTTTGGCGAAATATTAATACAAGAATTGGTCGGAATATTCCTTTTTATAAAAACGATGTAATGAAATCTCAAGACTTTTTAGCAGATTCCAACAATAAAAAGTATAGTTTATGTTTTTTTATAATACAAGTGTTGGTATTACTTGAAACTGGACCTATTCGTAATTTTGAGGTTTTTAAATAAATAATTGTAAATTACTGAATATTATTTATAGTTTTCCATGAAAAGTTGTGTCAAACATCCAGAAACATCCAAACATCATCTAAAAGTATGTACCTATTACATATACCTACCATTTAAACGTAATGAGGTTTTTAATGATTGAAATCGATTAATTCAATAGAACTCTAACTGCAAATCCCATACCATCCAAAAAACTTTTTCTATATTTATTGTTACGAGAAAAAAAGCTTATTTGCTACAAATCACATATTTCTTCACCCGTAAGAAATCACATTATCCTACAAATTATGTGGCAATTGAAACAAAGAATTATCACCCCACCCTTCCCTATAATTCAGTAACAGTCACCACCTGTATACGTTTGGCGTCAGTCTGCATGTGAAATCAGATCAGTTTTTGCAATTTTACTAATTATTTTGTTTTTGTGAAGTATGTGGTCGAAATGCTCTGGACAAAAATAAGTTTAATGATAGAATGAATGAATTGTTAAATCATGGCGATTACAAGAATTGTGAGATATCTTTGAAGGTAAGGAAATGAATGACAATTATATTCAAGTAGGAGAAGTAACAAGCAAGCAAAATGTACCTCAAACATACACATTTCTCAATTAAACCTGTCAGATCTACTCCAAGAATTCCAAAAAATAGAGACCATTAATTTTTATTAGATTTAAACATGTTTGTCATAAAAATACTGTAATTTGAATCCGTGACCAGACTAACCATCGACCAATTCGATCGACTAGTCCACACATACAAAACGGAAGTCAACTTTGTTGTTCGACATAGTCTGGAAACGGCTTAGACAAATATTTGTGGAAAATATATTTTCCTAAGTAACCTAATTATTTGGAGAACCGTGTGGAAGTTACCCATACTGCTTAATACACCGTGAACTCTCAATATATATACATGACATGTAGGTAACTTCCATAAACAAAAAACAATACCATAAATAATTCGGTTTTTTAGGGAAATATATTTTTTCACTATAAGGCAATATAATATTTATGAAAATTATGGTTCGGTTATGATAAATATGTTGAATTTTAGTAAAAATTAATAGTTTTCTTGGAGAAGAAACATTTGTTTCCAACAAAAAAATATGATTTGCTGGAAAGATCCATTTTTTACGAATAAAAAACATATCGTTAACCCAGACAATATACTTTTTCATGGTAAAGAATAGTATATTACGTAACGTGTGTGGTAAGAAGCATTTTACGCACGAATGGGAGTGCGTAATTCCGTGACTGCGTAAGATGCTTTACAATACGAGTTACGTACTATACTTTACCTACGACCTACTTGTACGTAATAGACGTCATTACATTGATACCGACTGTGTGTTATTGACTGATTACAAGGGGGGTCGTAGGTTAATATATTTTACCGATACAATACATTTTTTCATGATAAAGAAATGTCATTCTGACATAAAGTAATTTTTTTTATAATAAAACAATATAGTTAGCTTGCAAAAATAAGTATTTGTTATTGGAAAACTACTTTATTTAATTTATATGCTTTTAAAGATTAATATTCTCAAACCAGACCTCGCCACTCTCCAATACTCCACTTTGGTTAAAAATCCTTCCCCAATTTGATATTTCTCTCTGCATATTTAACAAGGACGAAACCAGTTCTATTGTTTCACGGTCAGCTCTTCTTGAACTATTAAATAGACAACAATATAATATGGTTCTTTACACTGATGCTTCAAACACTATGAAGTTGGAGTTGGATGCGCTGTAACCACCGCATGCAGTTATTCAAAATCATCTAATATCCGTGATGATCGTAATAATTATCCCAATTCATCGCAAAAATAAATATTTGGTCAACTCATTTGAATTTTACTGAAACTAGTAGATGTCACGATCAGTGTGAAACTAAAATTTTAGTTTTATGTAATCGTACGTGTATGTGCATAGATAAATAACATATTTCAAATAGATTTGTGGGTATATATAGCAAAGAGCAGATTAACAATGGTGGATTTATAAAGCAGAAAGCAACTGGCAGCTTTTACATTCGAAATTCCCTTAGATAACTGGAATATAGGTCGGCGTGGACGAGAAATTGTACTATCGATGTCGGAATTTTATTCGATAAGAGATTTCAGGGGTTAATTTGAGCTACCTCTCGTCGAGAGTACATACACGCATGAGATGGTATCTCGTATGCTTTTAGGTAGATACGTTATACGTGTAACGTGTATGAGCTACGGCAAAAAGTCTGGTCAGAGATATCGCGATAGAGCTTAATTTAAAGGTTAATTAAATTGGGGTGGGAAGATAGGGTTTTGTATCGCAAATATATTTTATAATATTTACAAGTTGTTAGGACAGTAACGTGAAATATAGCGGTTATTATATTTCACAAATAAGGAACTATTTTATGACAATTTATTCAAAAACATTCACATCTCGGCAATTAGTATCAGCTTCGACTTTTTGTTATTTGAATATTACCATAAAATATTATCTAGTGGAGAATATAGATATCTCAATATAATCAAGATGCTCATACCTTTTATTCTTAAAACGAATTTCACTGATAGTTTCTTAGCAATCTTACATTTTGGATAATTAAGTTGGATACAATTAGAGCAGCAAGTATATCAAATTTATTATTACTAGGTATTACAACAAATCTACTGACACTCCGTACTAAATTCTTCGAACAAAAACAAAATTGTATTTAAATTTACAAAAATGTCCCAATAATAATAATAATTTCAAATAAGCCTCAGAGACATGGGAATAAACTGAACAATATGATTATCAAAATAAAATATATATTAACCACAAAGAAAAAGTAGGAAATAATTATGGTTAAAAAACTTTCGGGCAATTGTGAATGAAATAAGTCACAGAGAAACGCAATTGACAAAATTAAATCCCAGTCTCATAACTTTGTAAGCAATAGATACGATATAGGTAGCAATTGATTTTTCCCACGATCACTACCCAAAGCAGACTTTTGCACACTCAAATCTAACCGCAAAGTTGATGTTTTCCGCGATCTGTCATAATTGACATTATTTACGCTCTAGAGCGTACTTTTCCGCTCGCCTGTTTTAATTTACAATAAACTAAAGAAAGGTAGTAAATAATAGATATATTGAAACAAAATGTAGAGCAGTCCGAATATTTTAGTTGAAATATTAATATTTGAAGATATTTCGAACGAAATTAATAAATATTCCCATATAATTTGACTGACATCTACAATTTATACAAGTTACTGGACTTACAACGCTGCAGGTTACGCCACCAACAAATAGATGGAGGTGTATACTTTATATGTTTAATTTTATTGAAATTATAAAATAATTTAAACCTCATACATTGATATTATTTTGATTCAATACTACAGTGAAGGATTTATTTCTTAGTTCAAGATAAAAATTAATATTTACAATTTATTACAAATATAACGTTGTTAAGATTTACAATTTTCTTGATCGTTTTTGCAGATTCCTATTTTCATAGTATTGATTTATACGGACAAGTTTACGTAGTAGAAATATAACAGTCAGAAGGTAGGCAATGCATTATACACCTAGATGCAACAGTGATTGCATATTTAAGTACCTACCTACTATTTTGTGAAAATAGTAGACTATGGAATTATTGAAACGTCATTATTTCATTTTTAGTTTATAAAAAAGTTGTCTGTTTATAAATAGCTATTTGAAAAATGGATAGCGACAGTGAATTTTCAAGCACACCTCCAGATATAGCAGATTTTGCTAAAAATCTTACTCTTGATCTTCTGCCAACTAAATCCAGAGGTAAATACGAAAAACAATAATTGTTACATGTTTTCAACATCACATTCTAATAAAGTGTACTTTTCATGTCTTTTTAATTATTTGTTTAAAAATAATGTGATCGTAGAAAAAATCTTGTGTGCAATTCGAGCAGAAAGTGCGTTGCCACTTTCGGCAGATTGCCCGCGCTCCGCTACGCGTCGCGTGGGCAACTCTCTGGCTCAAGCGGCAAAGTATCACTTTCCGCTCTTAATACACAAATAGCTATTAATGGACACTTCGCGGGTATGAGACAAAAACTAACAGGAAGAAGTTAATCCGGATTTAAACAAAACAGTATAAGAAATCCTGATTATTCCACTTTCACTCCAATAAATTTCTGTTCCTTTTTATCTTCTGCCAATAGTTTTTTGTGAAAATGTCTCAGGAATAGCTGCTGTGTATTTTTTGGCAGAGCTTCATAATACAATGGCAACTGGCTGAACGACGAAAGTTCATGCAAAAAGGATTGTTGTGAAATTTACAACATAATTCGAGATTTTGAATCGAAAATCAATGGGAAGTGACAATATAAAAACTCGATTAATCAAATGAATACCGCCATATATACTAGAGCCTTTTTGTATCAATTTTAGTTGGTGTTTGGAAGAAGCAATTTTCCCCACAACTTTTGAAACCGTATTGTTAAGGTAAGCGTCCACCAGTTGGCATCGTGCGCATTGTACGTATCAGATCCAGGAAAACCGGAAAATCTTTGTCGTCGAATGAATGGAATTCGGACAGTGAACGATACCAAACGGAACGGCTCTAACGTATTTGTCAAATTTTTGTTAGTTTTACCACCGAACATTAACATAGACTGAAGTCCAACTCGAAGGCACGTGTGTGTCATACGAAAATATTGATGAAATTTTACTTCATCGTCCACGAGATCTGGCAATAGTGTATGGTACTTTATATACTAGAGCCTTTTTTGCAAATACTAAGAACTCCAAAATATGTTTCCGACCGTCTTTTTCTTTACTTCTTTATCAATTACCAACGAGCTAACGATAACTATTTCAGCTACACTATCACTCATACTAATTTTTGCCTACTTTTAATATACAGAATGAAAAATCTAATAGAGTGAGATCGGGTGATCTTGCTGGCCACTAAATTAGACCCCTTCTTCCAATCCACCTTTTTGGAAACACATCGTTAAGATGGGCCCGTACATTTTTAGCAAATGTGGTAATGCCCCCCCATCTTGTTGAAACCACATCCGCTGGTCAAATAAGCTGGGATCCAAATTATCGGGAAATAGATTCACTAAAGTAGGAATCAGTTCTTCTCGAAGCATATTAAAGTATGTTTCTCCATTGAAAACAGGACCTACATGCTATCTCCAATAATTCCAGCCCAAACGTTTGTTTTTTGATGCATTTGGGTATGGCATCCAACGGGAATTTTCGTCAACCCAACAACGGCAGCTCCGTCGATTGACGTGCCCATGATATGTGTACGTAGCCTTATCAGAAAACAGCACCCATTCTAAAGCAATTTGTCCACCATTGATAGAAGCCATAATTCGTTGGCAAAATTCGAGTCCACGATCAGGATCATCTTCGTCAAGCTCCTGAAGGCTGCATCTTATATGGGTGCTTTTTGGCTTTCTTAAGAATTGTCAAAGCGGTTGAGTGACTGACCGAATTTATAATTTAATATAGTGAACAAATTGAGAAGCATTTTGTGAAAATTGAGTGGGTAAAAAATATTTCACCCGTGAAGAATTTGAGAAAGCTCCATCCTTCTCTTGTTGATGATGATTATGGGAAAAACTCCTATACGATTCTGGAGCACTCGCTCCCATACTACCCAGTCTAACTATATTCAATTCTCCAAACTTTTCGAGTTATATTTGTATGTTCAAATATTACAAAACTCAAGAAAATATTCACTGAAACCGAAAGTTTTATAAACTCCTGACCCATTTCATAAAACTTTATATTGGTGGCACAACAAAACTGAATTCCATAAGTTAAATTCTGGAAACTTCAGAATTCCACAAACTAGTAACAGCGATTTTTCTTTTATCCAAACAAAACTAACAGAATAACCTAAATTAAATGGGATTGAAATAAAAGCGTGAAACACCGTTTTGTTTCTGTCTACATAGTATCAGAGATGAAATGGAATACATTGTATTATGTAATTTTACACTCATGCACATCCTCTGAAACAACTGAAATTATGAAAGCGTAGACTCGTTTGGAAAATTGTATATGAGATGTGAACGCTTTTGCTAAATTAGATTTTCCAACATGATTGCTATTTTTTTTGTTGGCTTCTGTTTACCTGAATTTTGAGTTTTTCTTTAAAACAAAAAATGCTTGAAATGTGTTGTGTTGAATGTGTAAAAAATTCTGGTGAGAAGTAGTGAATATGCACGTATCTGTATAAAACAGGATTGCATAGGAAGATTCTGATAATAGCTTAGTCGAATTAGCTCAAAAAAGGCCACACCCAGCAAACATTTTGAAGAGCAGTTGCCCCTCGGAATTCGTTAGGGGGGTAACTGGCAGACTAAATTTCAATACTCGATCTATTGCGTCAAACGCAATCTTGAATTTAAGGGTACATTTTGGTTTATTCATTCACTGGATTATTATCCATTACAAAATGATAATGAAAAAAGATGTTTAGAATTGAATTTCCTACAAATTTTCCCTAGTGTCAATATTTTCCGATTTAATCCCTAAAAGTGTTTGATCAACAACCTGCCTATTGTCAATTTTAAATAAAAAATTAACATTATCAAAGTTGTTTGAAATTGTCTACAACTTTGGATTCTATAAATTTTTTCATCGGATCGATATTTTTGGATTAATAACCGAGGGGGTAGAATGTTATAATTGCATTATCACGTTTATTTTCAATCCCATACGAAAAATCATGGGCAATAGTTGTTTGAAATAAAGTTTCCCACAATTTTGGTACCATCAATTTTTTGATAGGATCGATATTTTTCGATTCATACCTGTATAATGAGGTTTATTTTTAATATCAGATTACGAGCGGACGTATTTTATCAACATAGTGAACTGTTTTGTGTGTGTGTGGAAAATGTATAAGCAAAGAGAAAGAGGTAAAGGTGGAAAAACGTGGCGTTCAGACACTCCTATTGACAAGCGTTCTTAGATGTGATCATGTTGCGATTGTTACGCAAAATTCGTGACAGGATACAATTTTCAATCATTGTAATTCACACACCAAAAAATTGATAATAACCAAAAATGTCAAAGATTTGAGCAGCTTTGGTTGTAAAATTGAGGATGAATGTGATAATGCAATACAACATTCCAGTGAATTCAAGTACACGATAATGCCATAACAGATTATTCGGCACTGGTGAAATACCACCTACATGAAGTGAGGATGTATAACGAGGATCTTAGCAGCAGACTTTGTGTCATGGAGATCAAGATAATACTTGAGTTACTGGACTCAAGAAGACAAACAATTTTCGCAGAGGCCAATGGAACATAAGGCACACTCCAGTGAATTTACTTTGAAAGGATGGATTAAACTTGGGTGCCAGAAGGCTGCAGAGTTTTCGGCCTGAGAACGGCTTCCAAAAATAAAAAAAATCCAATAGGAAGATCCATTGCCTGCTTTTCGTAAAGTGATTGTTAAACAGAAAAGTGGTGAGTTGATTTGAGATTTGATCCAGGAGTTTAGATGTTAAATATGTAGTGGAATATAACAATCATACGGGTAAACAACAACGGACAATAATGAAATGTGAAGTTTTTGAATAAAAATGGAAGTTTACCTCGACCAACTTCACTGTAAACAACCAGTAAAACGAATAATTGGAACATTTTCGCTAGTTGAAAATAAAAAGTTCCAGCTCTCCACTCTTTATTTCACTTTGATAAAAACATTTTTCATATCTGAGACTCCATCTTGACAATTGCTTGATTTTTCAGTCGTAATGAGCATACAAGTCGGTGCACCTACCTATTCAGGAAATTAGGAACTTAGAAACTTCCCAACTTTAGAAACTTGCTAAATCATATTAACGGTCTAACTCATAGTTACGTAACCCCTTGGAAGAAAACTTTTAAGGGCCATTAAGCACTGCCAGTAGAATTGTAATGATTTTTTAAAGTTGGAAGTTTACACAAACTGGAGTTTGAAATTTTTTAAATAGAGTTTTGCTGGATGTTCCTCTTAAAATTGATCTTTTATCCAAGATTTCGTTTAGTTGCTTCTAATATTTTTCAATATTCAATTCTCTTTATTTTCAAGTTTAATGATTCACGTTCCGGATTTTCATAAACATCAAAGTGGACAGTCCCAGGATTTCCAATTTAGATGCGTACATTTTGGTAGATATTTTTCCGGAAACATATTAACTAAGTGCCGTGATATGTTGTAGAAATTATCCAAAACTTGTACTATAAATAACCCAAAGTGTGTGTTAATCTAATAGGGTATAATAAGGATGCACGAGCAGATTTACACCAAGCGAGGAAATAATTTACGTTTATTACTATGCAACGCAATTAATATTCTACCCAAATCGTTGAAATTCTCACCCGCTTCCTTTTGCATGCTACTAAAACAAAGACAAAGGCTGTTTTAATGAAGTAGGTAATGTGTCTTTTGAAATCTTACATGGATCAGAACATGGAGTGGTCAACAAAAGATCGCAGCTCATGCGTTCAAAGCTGTAGCTGAATTGAAAATTATCTTCATCTTTATCAACATATATTTAAATTTTTGAAACAGTTTTAATAATTTTTAGACAGTTAAATAAATAAACAACTTAGTTTCCTTATAAACCACTAACAAAGATTTTATATTGAATTTTATCACAGAGTGAAAAAATTTTATAGGTTAGGTTAGGTTTGTGGTGAGTGGGTCTATAAGGCCCTCCACTGCGACTCGCAAGAGTCTATTGTGGCTCACACCTATTCAAATTTCACCAAACAAGTTCAGCTTCTTAACAAAGCCGATTAGTTTGTTTGGTGGATGATATTTCACCTTGCCAAACATCAGATACCTGATTCGAGCCGCGGCGGGGCAGGCAGAAATTATATGCTCTGCTGTTTCATCATCTTCCAAACAAAGACGGCAAGTCGGATCTTCCGACAGTCCAAGCTTTAGCATATGATGATTCAGATGACAGTAGCCTGTTAAAAGGCCTGTTAGACAACGTAGGTCATGCCTGCTATGGTCTAACATTTGTTTGGAGACATATTTCGGAGGATGTATAAAAGCCTTTGAATGGACCAATCCTGGTAAATTATGCCAGAAGTCTAAAGTTCTTCTTGCTGTCCAGGTATTTAGTGTTTGTTTGGCGAAACTTATTGCGATGCCAATTGTATGTGTAGGTTCTGGTCCGATAGAAACACGTGCGGCACCCTCCCTTGCAAAAAAGTCTGCCTTCTCGTTTCCTTCCATGCCAGAATGGCCAGGGATCCAGACCAGCAATACTTTATTAAGTTCTCCTATCGAGGAGAGTCTTTTTTGGCAGTCTAAAACCAATTTCGACTTTACACGGCGAGAGCTAAGTGCTTTTAAAGCCGCTTGGCTGTCCGAGAAAATTTTTATTGTTCTATGTATGAGATTGACTTGCTCCACTCTCCTCACACATGAAACAATGGCGTAAATTTCTGCCTGAAATACGGTTGCATAGGATCCTAGAGAGGTTGAAATTTCTGTCCTAGGTCTGCACCCGTATACACCTGCACCAGAGCCTGAGGGTGTTTTTGAGCCGTCTGTGTACCAACAGCTGTCTGCTCTTAATAGTTCATCCTTACGGAGGACCCACTGATCTCTATTTGGAATTAGGACGGTGTAAGGCAGGTCGTAGTTTACTGTTGGAGGCATTATGTCAGAGGTTATTCCCAGAATACTGTGACTTTCACTGTCCGCTAGTATTCTGCTTGGTTCTGCATAGGCCTGATTTGTGCATCTAGAAATATGTACAATTCTGTATGCTGTCTATCTAGCCTCTCTTTCCAAAAATATATGGAGAGGGGGTAGGTCCAGGAGGATTTCCATGACTGCTGACGGTGTGGAGCTGATACCACCAGTGATTGCCAGAGAAGCTTGTCTCTGTTAACCAGAGAGCTTTGCTTGGGCCGTTCGCTGTAAAGCTTTTGGCCACCAGGCAATAGCTCCATATGTGATCATTGGTCTAACGATAATCACATATATCCAATATATTTGTTTGGGTCCCAAGCCCCAAGATTTTCCACAGATCCTGCGACATGTCCACAAAGATAGTCTGGCTTTATGGATAACTTTTTCCAAGTGAGCGTTCCAAGTAAGTTTCTTATCTAGGATAATCCCCAAATATTTTACTTCCGCTGCAAATGGAATAACCTCACCATTGTAGGAAAGTGATGGAAGATCCTCCAACTTCTTTTTTCTAGTGAAGGGAACTATTACAGTTTTGAAGCTGATGGTCTCGTCCTGAAGTGATGTAGTGACTGTCCTATTTGTGAGCAAAGCAAAGCTGAACCAATGGAGGTCGGTAGTGCATTGTTAAATGCTCCTTCAATGTCAATAAATATGGCCACCGCAATCTCCTTGTTGTTAAGGGATTGTGTGATTTTCTCAACAAGGTTGTGTAACGATAAATCTGTTGATTTGCCAGCTTGATAAGCATATTGATGGATGCTCAGGGGGGAATTATATAGAATTTTATACACATAGATTTGATATATTAAACGTCAAAAAATTGCCGCGCCAAGACAAAAAATTGCCAGTTCAAAACCTTCAAATTTTGTCAGTTATCAATTTACTCTAGTGAAATAGTCATATATAATACCACGAGAGTGAAAATTTTGTCGGCAAAATTTTTCGATTGTCATGAGTTTGTTGCTTGGCAATTTTGTGAATGACATTTTTAACAAAATTATTTGGATTATTTTTTTCACTTGTCAAAATCTGACATTTTGGTGGTTTTAACCAATAGCAATACATTATTCTAGCCAATCATTCGGTATTATACTGATAATTCTGCTTCCTCATCGATAAAACCTTGTTTACATCGAAACGTCAAAATTTTACTTTGAATTTGTCATTATTGACAACTAAAAGTGCTTCGAAGTTTATTGAAAAATGAACACAAACTGATTGAGTGCCATCACCCAAGAGAATATCGAACATTAAGGTAATACAAAATTTTAAATTGTTGAAAAAAATAATCTTCCCAAATACAACTCGCTCTTCTCAAATTTTATCACATAATTTTTTATTTTCATCGCTTAAACTTGTTTATTTGAGGCAAAAACATTCAAACAAACCGAATTTAGATCAATCGGTTTGTTTTCATATTTTTGCCAAATAAACAAGTTTTCGTGGAAAAGAAAAAATTATCGATCAAATTTGAAGCACTCGTGGTATTACCTTTGATTAAATGTCATGAGCAAAATTACCTAAAAGCAACAAACTTTAATACGAAAAGAGAAAAATTTTACCTTACAAAATTTTTAATTGAGTGGCATGACATGACTATTTCACGAGAGAAGAACTAGAAAAATCATATGTTTAAACGTTTCATTTAATGCAAAGCCAAAGAAATAATAACATTATGAAAAAAAATGACTTATTTATGTAAAAAGTACAATTATTATAATTGTACGTTGTAGCATTATTTTGGGGATTGTTTTGCATCATAACCTGTGATGAATTCATGTTAAAACTGAGGATTCCTTTTCTTTATTTTTATTTTCTCGAAGGTTCTCTATAAGTTGGAAATGGTGTTCTTCATTTAATTGTAAATATGGTTTCAAAGAATGGGCAGAAGAATGTCCTGTAAGCTTAATTACTTCTTGTTCAACAACTCCTTCTTTCACTAATGCAGATATTGCAGAAGCTCCATGTGAATGATTGGTTATTTTTATTTTTTTTTGTGTCTATACCAATTGATTCTGCCGATAATTTCGTTCACTTTGAAATTGTATTAATTCCCAATGGTGAATTTTTGTACCATATTCCTTCCTCCCAATTTGGATGTACTGTTAAAAATAATCTTGTTGATGTTAGATAAATGAGGATTGGATTCTCTTTTTTCAATAATTTTTAAAAATATTTGATATATTAAACGTCAAAAAATTGCCAGTTCAAAAACTCCAAATTTTGTCAGTTATCAATTCACTCTAGTGAAATAGTCAGCTAAACATAATTCATAAATTTAGTTAATTACAGTTTCCTGTGAAAAATTGCCAAATCTAGTGTAGTGAGTTTCAAAAGAGACGGATAATGACTGCGAAAAGATCATTTTGAGCCTTTATTTATTAGGCGATCAGTCTTGTTAAACTTATTCAGAGCTTCCTTCATAATTGTATGTAAATTTCCTATTATGGAGTGATTCGTGTAACAGAACCGACGAAGCATTTTGTGAGTTTAGTGGAAATTGTTTTTAGATTTTCGTTAACTTCAAGTCTACGCCGAAAATGATTGATCACTAAGGTTCGAGTAGTTTCGATAAGAATATCATTTATAAACCGATTTCTGGATTACGTGTTGAAGTTTATTTTTTATAAGCACGTTTTTTACTGGATCTTTGCCTAACATGAAGTGTACTCCGAAATTCCAGTATTGTTTCACTAATTTCAGTGTCAACAAATGACACTGACAAATTACTTGGAATTTAATTTGGTACCTACAAATTAAACTCAGTGATATTATTGTGTGATTGAAATTACCATTTTATCACATTTTTATAAAGGAAAAATCCAAAATATGTTGACCGGTCCTCACTAGCTTATGTTGGGTTCATTTGTCAGGGTACGAAAATTTCATAATGCGATCATTAAATTCTTCAAGGTTGAATTTGAACTTATATTATGAAATATCCGCGATAACGGAGAATTAATAGAAGGGTTCAGTCTAAGGTTAGTGTTGCCAACAAAAAGTGGTCTTTATAACAAGAATTACAGCAAATGTTAGGTTAGGCTGTCAAGTCAAAAAAAGTGTATGATTATGTTGAAAAAAGTAGTATACCATTTTCATAACACTATCAAATACTGAAAACACCACAGCGAGGAATCGAAACTCGATACTTTACGTTTAACTTTGAAATTTTCCAAGTCGCCATTTGCAACACCCTAATTATGACCCATTTGTGACGTTGACTGACGTAGGAAATAACTTTAAACGGAAGTATTATCAGAAGTATTATTCTATATTCGTATTTTCATTGCTCCTAGACAATATTGTTTGTATAGGACAGCTTATAGTTAAACATAATATATTCAATACATTTCAATGAGCTACAATTTTAAAATTTCACATATCCCATACCCTATACAAACAGTACGCCACTGTCAAAACGGAAACGACTATTCGCCATTTGCAACCTCCTATTTGGACGAAAACTTATTTGGTAAATGCTCCTGCCTGTCTGTCTTATGTTCTAAGCTTCTACCCGTCTGGCTATCTCCTACGCGGTTTAAAGTAGGTATTCGAGAGTGGTATGAAAATAAAGTTTGACTTTTGTTGTTGTAACCTAACCTCAAAATTTCTCATGAACTGTTCACTCTGGTATTTTCATTTCCTTTCCATTTTGAAAGAGCGCTCTTCCTGAAGAACGTCTCCTTTCATTTATCCTTATGTTGTTTAGAAGTAGTTAGTTAAATTATTAAGTTCCATACTTCCAGTTTATTCTTATCATATCGTGTTTATTTCAGTGAATTTTTAATTAGATTTTGCTAAGACTAAGTATTTTATATCTCACACTTTACTCCAATAAAAACAAATATAAGCTCTATGTCGACTCAAGCCATGTTATTGGCTCTTTCGTTCAAATGAGTTTGGGTAAGTCGCTGGATGGTTTAGATTATCAGATTGCACAGTAGGTGGCGCTACCTTTGGGTTCATACCGAACAACTTCTGAACGTATGGGCCTTCTATGAAAAAGTTAACATTACTGTCTGATGTCTGATTTTTCAACTCAAAATAAGTAACAATAAGATATTTCTTATCAAAATAAAAATAATCAAACAGCGTCTGTTGCGTCAGCTGGTAACTTATGAACACTAATGTTTTCCGAATATTCTCCACAACATGCTTTTGATAAATAATATTTATCCTGGAATTCCTGGAAATTATTTTCAGCTTTCCGCGATGGCAGACAGGGGACGTAACCATCACATGATACATGATTTTTCACTGAAATGCACTCAAAATATTCACCAAAAAAATATAAAAATATACGATATTCAAAGCTAAGCATTTTTTGTCTGACACTTTTTTACGTATTAATAGAAATTGATTGTTGGGAGTCATTTGCTGCTTTTTTACAGATAAACAGCTGTAGTTCCTGGTTGGCAAAACAGATTTAAACAACGTTCATTGCTCAATCAAACCAAGCTCACCTGTAACATATCTGATTCTCAGTGATGCTGCTAGTACCCAACAGTGACAGTGAAAATGTACCTGAATAGACAAATCAAGCTGCTGTGATGTACACGAGATACATCTGGTCACCCGGTATATTATCCAGTCGTATTTAAATCATATTATAAGAGCGAAACGGCTGAATGTGACCAGCCTTATGTAAATCGCACTTCCCAGCGACATAAAATAATAAAACACGGATAACTGCATCTGTTTTGACGCTAAAACGATCAGGCCTTCACCTGAAATTGACAATATTTATGGAATAATACAATTTGATTATACAGAAGAGCGAACGGATGGGCATGTGTTCGACATAACAACAGGCCTGTCATTCCACGACAACTTTGAAGAAGGGGTTATGACGCTGCTAAAGTTTGTATTGAAAGGACGACCGATAAACCGTACACGTTGCCATTGACAGCTAATTACAGCCCACGATACTACTGTTATCAGATTTTCACGTTGAATCACCTGATGTGTGTGAGCGCTCCAAATTCGTTGTTGAATAATCTTCAACGTAAATTCGAGCTGAATTGTCAGGGCGTTTTATGCGCTTTTGTACTCCCAATTTAACTGTCGGTTGAAAAAAAAAAACGGAAATTGGTGGGAAATCTATTGTGGCTCTTTAAAGCTTATCGATATAAAATAGATTTAAACCAAATTCAGATAGTGACGGTAAAAAGTTTAATACAATGATTATTGCCATTGCCACTGTTTTGTTTTGTGCTTTTAAAAGACATTTGAATCGCTCTAAATGGAAATACAGGGTGTCCCAAGATTTTTTTCACAGGCTGTAACTCAGGAATTAACGAATAGGTTTATTTGAAAATTGGGTAATCTTTAGGACCCACAGTAATGAAAGAGCTTTTTATTTTGAATTCAACAGTGTATCACAGTGAGGGTACTTGAGAATATCATTGCGCCAAATTTTCAGATCAATGTCTATTCGCAACAATAACCAGAACATTTCGACTTTACAGTGATTTTATCAAAGATGTTCAAAATGGTTGCTGTCTGCAACAACACAAGCATCGAACCCTCTTAGTAGTTCACGTGTACCATCTCTTATGTAAGGTTATTACAAATTTCTTAAACTTTGACATTCCGTTTGTCATTCGTTGTGAATCGATTGACAATTTTTGTTGTGCGAACGGGTGGAACATTTTGATTTCTGATGACTTTGATAAAAATGAGCTAAAAGTTCATCATCACTTGGGAAAAAGCTGGAAAAAATAAAGAATAAGTAAATAATTTTGTAATGTGTGTTTCATTCTTTGGCCATCCTAATAAGAAGCCAGAGATTTTTTTTAAATGTCCGGTATTACAGCATACACATGACTTTATAGTGTAACTATTATTAATGTGATGACCCATATTTTTAATCCCTTTGAAGGAAAAGCCGCCAAATGGCTTGCATAAAATTCTTTTATAAATTCGAATATTAAGAAATAATGCTTTTCAAATGTAATTCAAATTAATATAGTGGATTAAAATTAACCTGCATAAAATATGTAATACAATTCAAGGTCATCACATTGACATTAGATACACTATACTAACGTTTTATTCCAGAAGAAACTGACTGGTCAGCTATTTTCGTGTTTATTTCACAATAACAAAGAAATAGTAGAAATATGTCGTCATACAGCATCACAATAATCATGCTCAAACTGAAAATTTGATTCCGGTCAGCACATTATTCTGATAGTTGGCAACTGATCCGAAACCGCAAATTTCTTCCTAAGAACAAAGGATTTTCAAATCACCAACTGCCAAACTGTTTCTACGAACGCTTTTTTTAATGCGCATGCCTCTGACGGTATCTGATAGTTTCTGACAGTTCTACGAACAAACCTATAATCCACTCGAGTACCCTCACTGTGAAACACTGTTGAATTTGGAATAGAAAGCTCTTCCATTTGAGCTGAGTTTGTACACCTCGGATGTAATTACTGTGGGTCCCAAAAATATTACCCAGTTTTTAAATAAACCTTCACGTTAATTCCTGAATTACAGGCTATGACAAAAATCTTGGGACACCCTGTATAATATTTTCAATGCATTCCTGATAGTAGAGTAGAGTTACGTTGAAGAGTTTCCGTGAAACACAGTTCACATTTCCAGGCCATTCGTACTGTTTATCCGCATAATCTCCAAACATAGTGATAAAGTCTGAGAAATTTACAACAGAAATCTACAGCATTACGTTCATCACTAGGTGCCTTTAGAAGTAGTCCAATATCCAGCATTCAAGCTCTGGCATCTGAAGCACCCTTATACCTACGACGCCAACTCCTCTCATTAAATTATGCCGCCCGAATATCTGCAAATCCCCATAACCTATCTCACCCTTCCGTCTTCAAAAACCACGTGAGTCCATTCTATGAGCGTGAATCAATCAAAAAATCACCTTTTCATGAAAGAATTAAACGATTGGGGTTTAATATCAAAGAACTTAATCTTTCATTAACCACTAAACTATGCCTCGAAAACAGAAACAAGAATCACAGCAGCATATATTTGTGAAAACAACAGATTTGTCATTCGATTACCACAAAATTGCAGTATTTACACAGGAGAGACAGTTGCTATATTAGAAGCTCTTAAATTATGCATAAAAAACGATAGTTGTTTATTTTTAATAATCTCTGATTCTTTAAGTGTACTGTCAAATTTGAAGGAATTGTATCCAACACATCCCATTCTACAACAAATTAGGACTAAACTGTATGAATTACAACAAAATGGTGAGAATATATCCTTACTATGGGTACCGTCACATATGGCAATATCAGGGAATGAAGAAGTTGACCGCCTGGCTTGTCAATATCCAACTATCAATGCACCTATGCTAGAAAAATATCCACATATAGATCACAAATCCACAATCAAAACGTTGATAGATCAACAATGGCAGTCTATTTGGCATAAAACAAATGACAGATTGAAAGAAATCAAACCACAAGTTACAACAGGTTCTCCCTACTTCCTACAAAAGAAGAGACCAAGTTATACTGAATAGACTGCGTATCGGGCACACACACTTAACACACCAACACCTCATGGAAAAAGAATCCGCACCCACCTGTCAAAATTGTCACACAGTGAAACACATCTTACTGGAATGTCCAATGTATGACACAGCAAGAAAAACTTGCAAATTGAGATCCATCCTAAAAAGTAAACTTACATCAAATGAAAATGAAGTTCTTGTAAAATTGTAACTATTACTATAAAATTGTATTGTCTCCCCCGCTAATAACTCATAGAAGTTGATGCGGGGTAAATAAATGTTTTTTGAAATAAAAATAAAAAGAAATCGTCATTCAAACCAAATAATTCGTTGTAGGTATGTATTTTGGGGTGACATTTACTGAGACCCAAAAGATCTATAGTGCCAAAGATTACAGAATAAAAATATAAGATGTTTCACTTGTTCGGATTTATCGCGTAAAGCACCGATAACGCTGGTGACTGCCTGTTGACTTGGAGGTTGACCCCATATGGTACAGTACGTCGCTGCGTCCTTACTTGCATTTAATTGGGCATATTATACGGGACGTCGCCCGACGAGCGCTGTTATTTTAGAACGGTGTTTATAATTGGTTGTTCGTGTTTTATGTTTATATTCATGTTGTATAGATTTTTGAATTTATTAATTAACTATTGAAATAAGCAAAAAAATTATGTATTTGATATTCTTCTCTTCGATAGCAAAGCTTAAACACTGAATATTTTGTAATATTTGTTGATACAAAATTACGGGAAAAATTTAAAATAATTCATTTTTATAATAATAATATTATAAAAACAAGTAGGTACGTTAGGCAAGAAAACACAAAAAATTAACAGACTAATAAGAAAAATGCAAAGCCTGAAGTTGGGCCTGTTCGCATTTTTTTCATCTTAGGTGATACCCATGTGTACTGAAATTACGTGATTGGCCGACGTTTGGAGCGCGGGAGGGTTAAGGGCCAGATAATTTTGTATATTCCATTTAGTCTCCTGTCTTCCAAAAGTAACAATAATATTATAATAGTGGTTTTAAATGTATAAAGCCTGGGAATTGATTCATTTTAAGGATTTTATTTCATTTTCTACTTACCTTTTCAAATTCATATCCCAAACATTTTTCGAAATAATTAACATTTAAAAATAAACCTCTGTGATAAAGAATCCTATCAATTTAATTATATATTTCCCAAATAACCCCTGTATAGCTTAAAATAAAATAGGCTTCTCGAACTTCTCTGGTACCTGGGTTTTTTCTACAATGCCACAAAATCTTCATTCTCCTTCCTCAACTACTTTGGGCTTTTTCCGTTGCCCATTCAGGCAACAATGTCCCGTTAGGATTACTGTTGAGACTCTTAGTGCAGTTTTACTTTCATCTGATCTCAACAGCCAGAAGAATATTTAATTGTGTAAATTCTACTAGATGTTTCCAATGGTGAGATCTTTTTTTTGCCTAACCTATTTCCCCAAATTTTACATTGGAGCCGATTCCGCGAAAGGGTTCAGGCCCATAAAAGGGTAGTTCAGTCCCCCTCTTGGCTAATTCATCCGATTTTCAATTGCCTTTCATTTCAGTGTGTCCTGGAATCCACAGTAGGGTGACCATATTGTTCTCACCTAGCTCTTCGAGTTTGCCTAAGTATCTTTCTGATTCTGGCACGTTTGTAAGTTCTATTTATTGACGATGCAAGTTTGGCTGGCAAATGTGGCTTCATTTTGTCAAAATTATTGAATTGATCTCGAATCTACCATATTCAACAAATATTCGAATCATCTTGAGAAGAAAAAACTTTCTCTCCAACTTTTTCCGATATTTTGGAAAATAGTTATCATGAAAAGTCTGTTCGGAACAGTTCAAGCGTAGACGGTTGATTTGGACAAATCACATTAAATCAAGTTTTGCTTCAAAAGTACTGAATGTAAGAGAAAACATCTTTGTGGAATATTTATTCATAACTGGAAAGTTTTCATAATTCACATTCAGTTTTATTATAAGTTGTCCGTTCCAATTTTTTTCCTCACTTTACTTTAGTAAAAAGCGCTTTAAGTAATTTTCCATTACCATTTTTATTACTTTCAAAATTCATTAAACTGAGTATAAAGTCAAACTGTACTTTGCCAACTTTTACAAAGTTAAAAAACCTAGTTCCTAGGTATATGAAACAAAAATCAATATCCTGTGCGCTTCCTAATTTATACTTTGAGAGCACTATTTCCTGTTAACCACTGACAGCAGGAGATACGGGGAACACTACAGAAATTTTAAATGACATTAAATGTTTATAAAGTAGAAGTAATTGAGGGAAGTGTAAGCCTTTCTGCTACAAAATTTGACTTATACAAATGAGATGTCGCTCATTTGGGAAAATACTTCGAATTTTAAACTGTATTCTTGCTTCCATTTTGATTCTTCATTACTTATCAGAATATTTTAACCGTGAGGATTGAGGCATTTGGCCTTATGTGAAGTTCTTAGAATACTTTCACTAACAATAGTATGGTCAGTCCAGTTTCCCACAGGAATGGAAAGATTGGAGACAAACGTATAACAGGTTAGTAGTTTCCCGGAAATTATCACTCCACAAACTCTGTTGTTGGAAACGTTCAAATGAAATAATTCATTGGTCTGCTGAATAATATCTAAGTAAGATCCTTCTTAACGATATTCCTGGCCTGTCAATATATGCTCATTTGCTACATCATCTTTTCAAAAAATTCTGCATCGAAATATCTTCATAATGAAAAAATAGAAGAATATCCAACCATTGGAGACATCTAGTAAGGCTTAGACAATCAAAGATTCTCCTGAATGACTACAACCTGTTGAGAGCAAATGAATGCGTAAGTCGAAGTAAAGCTGCACTAAGACTTTTAACAGGGCTTTGTCGCCAGAATGTGAACGTGATGAAGATCAAAATAATACAGGAAAAAGAATGTGAATGTGGCAAGGAAGAAGAAACCTCCATCCATATACTTGCGGTTTCACAGCAATTCAGAATCCCAGGGCACAGCTCCTAAGAGATTACTGGGTAGAAAAGGGATATTTACCTTAGTTTGAACCTGCAGATATCCTAACTTGAGGAAACTGTTGGTGAAATCGGACATAAGAGTCTTAACAGGGGTCTATGAGATGGCAAAATGAACCTTTTTCCACATATAACTTGCGGACTGCCCAGCAATTCAGAATCCCAGGTCACTACACCTAGGAAGCTACTGAATGGAAGAGGAACAAGTTAAAGCGTGCAGATATCCTAAAACTCCTCCAGGAGATAGGACTAAAAGAGCTACTTTCCTTAGTAACTCAATAAAAAAGAGGAGGAACAATAGATCTCTTAGATCTGAGTGGGTGTCACCCCAATTATATGCATAGGTACATACAACGATGAAGACTCACAAATACATACATCTCCATGTGACTTTCATGTGAGCCGAGATAACTCTTCCGCCCCCAGTATTTTTCATCTTAATCAAATGGATTACTTAAATTTGATTTCCCGGTTTCTCTGTTGTTTTGGACATTTTGAAAATTATTTCCATCTATCGGGAGTATACAACAAAGCCGTCTTCGATTTATTATTTATATTTATTTTTTTGAACATCTAGTGTTATCAGTAGTAATACCCCTAGGGTCTTGATAATACCGAGATAATTTTGTCATAGAGAATGCTGAAAGCGTGTTGCTTGATAATAGCCCAAAGCCGCAGGCCGAGGGCTACTATCTTTGGGCAGCACGCTTGAAGGATTCTCTACGACAAAATTTTGAGTATTTATGAAGACCCGAGGAGTATTCGATGAGATAATTTTTTACTTTGTAGCTTTCAAAAAATCGATTGGCAATCTGATGTTTAATAATTTTCAATACAAACTTTATTAGTTTTAATCAAATATTATTCATTTTTATTTAAAACTACAGTTGTGAAAAGTACAATTGGTAAATTAATTGAATCGTTAGATGCAATACCAAATCTTTCCGACATTTTTAATCCAGTTGTCAGTTTGACGTTTAATCAATTTTTAATAAAACATAAACACCAAACTGAAAACACCACATGTAGGATATTATCGCTGTAATACAGCGGTGATTGGATGAAATTTGAGACATGACTTGAAATTAAGTAATTTGATTGGTTACTATATCCAGTAAAAAATTATCGATAATAATACAACAAGTGTGTTAACGATTATCGAAATACAAATTTCTTCGATTTTGAGAAACAAATTGTTGTTTGGAACAACAATTTGTCTCGAAAAAGAGAAGACATTTTCGATAATCATTAATTACACGAGTTGTATTTGTCAAGATTATTTCTTGATACAATGATTCTGACGTTTGGGAATAACAATCGATCAAAACGGAACACAAGAAGCAGAAATCAATAAAAGAATAGAAAAAACAATGAAACTCTACTATATGATGAACAAAAAATTCATAACCAATAAAGGAATATCGATCAATACCAAGATAAAAAATATTTAAAGCAATATAAAGGCCAATATTAATTTATGGATGTGAAACGTGGGTGCTAAACCAAACACAGACAAGCAGAATACAGGCAGTTGAAATGAAATACTTAAGAAGAGTCCGATGCGTTACAAAAAAGGACAAAATTAAGAATACAGATATAAGAAGTCATATAAAAATAGAATCAATTCTAGAATTTATAGAATACAGACAACTGGGATGTTGGGGGCATTTACAAAGAATGGAAAACACAAGACAGACTAAAAGAATATGGAAAGCAAAAATATTCAAAAATAGAAGAAAAGGAAGACCTAGACAAACATGGAATAAAACTATTTTGAGAAATATTGAAAAATAAAGGGAAAACATGGACAGAAGCAAAAAAGATGGCGAAAAACCGGAAAAATTGGGAAAGCTTTATAAGCATTTAGTTTAGTTACATACCCTGACACCCATTATTTGGTATATAGGGTCCTGATTATATATATAATATACTTCTGCGACTGACGCTACTAACCGCTAGGAAGGCACTACTACCTGCCGAAAATCTTGCCGGGATCTTTATGGAGCCCAATATCTATGGACTTGGGACCTTGGTTTTATGTCGGTATGTCTACATTATACCTTGTGCTTATTGGTATAATGCCTGTGAGCTGCGATATGCTACTATTTGTTGTCTGGGAACTTAATAGAATGTGAACCACCTAGCACAATATGGCTGTATTGTCAGTGACAGTATTCTAGATTGGTTAATTGCAGTGGCGACGCCACGGCGGGAAAACTAACTGCTTAAATAGACGATTTTTAAAGCAGGTTTTGTCAATTCTTCCGTACAAGTTCAATTCAGAATCCTTACGTTATAATTACAGTCTTCTAATACTTTTATTATCCCGGAAATTCATCTAACAATAAATTTTCAGAAATAAACATTAAACTGTCTTTTATTCTAGTGAATGTCCACCAAAATTACTTAAATTCAAACGCAATTTAGTTTCCTTTAGGAAAGGAACTCTCTGAATTATTAGGCAATCTTTTATTTTTGTGCCAATATATTCTCCAAATCCTCGCTATAAGGAAATTACTTTGAAAATTCACCGTAATCGCTTGGAGCAGTAGTCGAAGCAGTTTGTTTACGCTTACTGCTGCTTTTGCTGACTCCGTAAATACGTTCATCCGATGTACTAGTTCCGCCCAAATTTATGAAAACATTATTTTCACCAACGGAAATAACATTTCATATATAAAATAACGGAATAAGCTTTGATCATGTGATTATTCGGAGTTGTGGAAGACCACATAATGCTCATAACCGTTTGAGTTTATATGGGGTGGCAAGACTCAAGAGAATATGAAGTGATAGCAGAAAAATGGTAGTGGCACCAGGCAAAAAAAAAGGTAGAACGTGTCGCGGTACACATGGTAGAAACTTTAGTTCCCTTTAAGCAAAAATTATGTAATACATCTGACGTTATAAATAAACAGTTTGCATATTCGATGGTCGCGTAGTAAGCAAACCAAACTCTCACACGGTAGACCCGGGTCCGATTCCCCGTGAAGAAGTTTTTTTAATTGTTAATTTTATTTTTAAATAATTATTCTGCTTGATATTAATAACGACAACAGGTAGACGTTTGAAATATTTAGCAGAATATTTATTATTATAGATAATGGTCTGGTACCCTTCATGAGGGAGTCCGACTGGCAACATCTACTTATAACAGTATCGTATATTTAAGAAGGGAAGCCCTAGCATTATACAAATTGGACATTCAAGGACTGTACATTTACCTCAAAAAAATTAGTGACAGTAAAACTTATTAAAACTGAGGAAGTTAAACCTTACCGTACAGATTATCTGGACTACATTCAGGTTTTATTACGTAAATTTTTCCATTAACTGAGTCAATTGTATCTAGGTGTAGTTATAGTATATCTTGTAGAGTTCATTCTATACTGACTAACAATAGCCATAATTCATTATCTAAAACAGATGTTCATCTTCAAGTAATAGTCCAGTAACTGAAGGGGCAAAACCTATCAATAAATTTGTCCAATAATTTTTTTTGGTTGATTTGTAGGTCTTGACAGGTACTTTAAAGGGAGAAAAAGTTCTCCAAGATTGCGCCTTGGCTAAGGGTCCAAAATGGCCCCTAAGCCCCCCAAAAACGGTTTCCTGCCATTATCTCCCGAAATATGCAATTTGGAAAAATTTTGGTCGGGTAAAAAGTGAAGGTCGTTAAATTATTTACAAAAATGAACCCCATCATTTTTTTCCAGAATGCAATAGTTTTCGAGATAATCGCATCCAAACGTCCCCTCGCTTACGCAGCTGCACTACCTCTATAAATGCTACCGTCTATAATATTAACTTTTAAACCGGCGGACAAATTCTTCCATAACTCGGCCAAAAATCTATATTTTTCGATGATTTAAAGTTCATTGTAATGGGAATATCCGTAGGTATCAATATGTGTACCTTAAACCCCGTTCTCGCCCGTCGAGGACATTGCAAAAAGTGGCCAATGTTATTTTTCCCCAATATTTTGGCCTCTTCTATTAAATCATTGACATTTTATTTATTTTAAATGGTTTATTATCCCTTGTTTTTTCAAATGGGGTCTGGGGAGGTCCTGAATGTTCCTGGAAATTTTTTTTCAGTATCTTTGTGGCGTTTCAATAAAAAGTTTATTTATTTATTTGAATTTTTCAGTCGTTTTCGGAGTTCTCACAAATCTTGTAAACAAGCGAAAATAAAGAACTAATGTTCAATTATTTTGTTATTAAATGCACACCATTTGAAAGCTTACTATGTATACTCTCTGAACCAATATTTTTATATTAGAAAGATTTGTGAGAACTCCGAAAACGACTGAAAAAAGCAAATAAATAAATAATCTTCTTATTGAAACGCCACAAAGATACTGAAAAAAAAAATGTTTAGGAGCATTCAGGAGTTATAGTAATGTTTGAATCAATTCATAAATTTGAGGAAACAAGTTAGACCCTTCTTAACGTTTTGCTACCTTCTATTCTGTGGCCGTTTAGGGCAAAAGTAGGAAGCCAATAATTAATTAAAACATAATTATTATAATACACAGTCCAATGGAGTACGTCATTTTGACACTAAAAGTTGAATCCATAATAATGTCATCATGTCACATCCAAATCGAAACATGGGTGAAAGCTGATAAATGATAAATAATATATTCAAAGAGTATGAATAGCAGCAGCATGAAGAGGCATTACTGTCAAAGCTGTATAATAAGGCATCTTGCCTGTTGCGGCTCTAAGTGAACGGAACATTATTATTTTCATTTAAAAATGATGTATTGCGGATTTAAACTCACATAAGTGAGGCATACGATGGAATTTGTAATTCTCCAGTACATTTCAGGCTTAATAATTCATTTTCACTTCTTTCGTCGTACAAAAGCAGCACTACAACAATATATTATTCAAAAAACCTGTGTATATGCGTGACCAATTCTATAAACAAAGCATTCATATTTCATACAACTGTTGTATATAAATCTTGATTATATTAAAATTTTTTCATGCGGAATTTTCCGTCATTTTCATTGGTAAAAATAATGTATCCATAAATCTTTAAATAGCGCTTGTTATTTAAAAAATTAATATAGCTTGCCTAGTCTACATGGTTGTGCCATGATATTTTTATAGAATGAGAATAAAAGTCTTTTGTAGCGTAATCGCATGTTCACAAGAAAATATTTTTTTGTTATAATATATTTTTGGACGAATGTGAATAATATCTTAAAGTTTACGAGTATGTAGCACGTCAAATCGACGTGAAATGATATCAATAATGTAATGACTTCAAATAGTACGAGATAAATTATAGGTAGGTAAGTATCTGCAATTTTTTCAAGTGTACCATAGTGAAGCTCGATGAGACGGAAAAACAAACTATGAAGAGACTACAGGATTTATCTTGCGAAAGGATGAGACATACACACAGTTTTTCCTTTCGATGATTCAACAGACTGTTGGTAACCATCATCCAACTCGATTCTTTCAGTCGAAAACAAGGATAGCAATACACACAGCAATGGTCGCTGATTCCAGTAACAGTGCCGTGCAATGTGAGAAAAAAGTTAAGTTGACGGAAAAATTATATTAAAATTAATTTTCGAGTTTTAATAAAACTGCTGATATTTATTAATTACTGGAAAAATCAATTTTAGTTACCTTCGATCAGGTTGGATACAGGTTATACTCCATTTGGTCCACTACTACTTGAAATGAGATGGCTAAAACATACTCCAGCTTCCTCCAGAATAATTTATTCCTCAACAGTATGTTTTCATCGCTGAAAATGATTTGCATAACGAGGAACCCAATTTTATATGAAATTAACATCAACGATGTAACAATGCCATACAGAAAAGACTTATTGTATTCTTACTAGAATGGGCATCTAATAGTATATTATTCAACAAGCCTAATAATAATGGCTATTATTCACAAAGGTGCGTGACATGAACACCTGAGTGAATAATAGCCATTACCTATATGCGAGTAGAATACTATATTTTGTCCGCGACTATAAATTACATTATTTATAGAGCTTATTACTTCTTATGTTATTCTTTTTTCTCTTATTCTTTTGGGAATCAAACCACAATAATGTTTATTAAAAACTTGTCAATACCGTATGTTAGGGGTTTGTCAGAAAGAATTAAGAAAATTGGTAATCAATTTAATATTCGAAGCAGCTTTAAATCTAACAATACTTTGAGATCTATCTTAACAAAAACGAAACCAAAAAATGAAGAACAATCTTCAAAAAATTGCATATATCAGATATCTTGTGAATGCGACAAATTCTATTTAGGTGAAACATCTAGACCATTGAAAGTCCGAATAAGTGAAAATAAAAAATACATCAAAGATAGGGAGTACTTCAAGTCAGGTATTTGTAAACATGCTTGGGAAGAGGGGCATAAAATTCAATGGGATTCGACAAAAATAATATTGAAAGAGCCCAATAATAAAAGACGGAAAATCAAAGAAAGTGCTTTAATACAACTAAATGCAGATAAATATGTAGCTAGTATTTCAGCCGAATGTAGTCAAATTTGGTTACCAATGTTAGAAAGAGAAATTTCCAATAATCAATTACCTGCGTTATCAGGATAGCATCATAAGTTTTTATCCAGGTTTTCTTATGATTTATCATTGGAATAGTTGTTAATCGATACACACTTCAATACACAAAATCACCAAACTGAGTTATACATGTTTTGAAAACAAAAATGATCATACACAAAAAAGTAACAACAAGCGCGTTTTACTAACAACATTTCCAAAATAAGCTAAAAAAAAGCGCTATCCCAATAAAAACCGTTCCTGGAAAGTGCACTTCACTGGATTCCATTTCTAGTAGACTATCATATCTTTGGAATGTCATGAAATAAAATATTTTATTTCACATTTCACCAGAGGTGTGATCTACTACTACAAATAAAATTTGACAACAAAGTTTTGTAGTCTTAAACTTCAAAATATTATCGATTGTCTAGTTGTCATATTTTTTCGTTGTGTCAGATAGGGACCAAAAATTATTTTATTAATTTTTTTACTAGTTAATCTTGACAACGGTAGCTGGAACGGAACGTCAAAATAAAAAATAAATAACATTATTGTGGTTTGATTTCCAAGAGAATAAGAGAAAAAAGAATAAGTGATGCCACAAGGAACTTACAGAAGATTCTTATGTTATGGAAAAAATTATAGATTCAATAAGTATTCAAATCACTGTCTGATTCACTCTCCATATTTTATTAAATTTTCTAGTAATTCTTGCAATTAGCAATACATCATTTGAAACGTCACTTTTGCTTTTGACATACATTATGTAACACCATACACACTAGACAAAAAACTGATAAAACGATCTACTCCTATATATTATACAACATCTTGATACTATCATGTAATATGAAAAGTCTTCATAGCCTTATGGTTTACGGCTTTGACTTGGTAAAGCGCGGAATTTTGGGGTTCGAATCCGGTCGCTTGCATAAATAATCTCCAATATAACTACTACTACTACTAACAGACATATTCGTAGGTAAAGTTGAAAAATGTTCGGATACTATATTTTGTTACAAAAATTGACAACATAAATGAGATGACGCTCACTTCCATATCAAGAAAACGCGTATTATTTTTCTTAGAAATTGCATAATGTATTGCCAACATTTAGGGGCATCACTGTTTTAATCTAAAATGTATTTCTCTAATGCTAAAAGCTTTTATGTTTTTCCATTGAATAAAAGTATGTTGATGAACCAAATAAAGTAGTACGTGAATAAAAATTTGATTGTAATTTAATTAAGCCAAGAAGTTCAAGCTTTCTTCTCAAAACGTACGTGTATGTTATGAGATCTCATTACGTGCATGTTATTGTTAAATGTCATTCACAAGGAATGTTGACAGTGCGATTTTCGATGCTCACAGACATGAGCGTAGAACAATTATAGTACGTTACACGGGTTGTTACTCACAACTATTGTTACGTAATATATACTATTTTTCATAGCTACTTTACAACGATCCACCATATTGTAGATATAATTTAACAAATGAATGAAGTATTCTTGAATGATTTACATTACAATTTGTTTGCGATATTTATAGTTTGGCAAGTTTATCTTAAGCTACGGGGCATCGGTGAGAGGCGAGGAAACATGGCGCATATATCTGTCATAAACGTACAAATGGCGTACGGCACCTATTTTACATTTTACCAAGTAAATCTGACAATACAAAGGTCACTGACAATACCAACGCCACTGGATGAATCAATATCAGTCAATTTTTTAAGTGAGAGAGAAGAACGCACGCACGCGCTTGCCAATAAGAAGTCAGCTTCCGATAAAAATCACCAATTATGTAATTCGGAGGGTGTGGTAATCATGGTTCTCGTACAATGCTGCCAGAGCTTGGAGGAGCCCATAACAAATTTGGAAAAGTGTTCATCTTTTGATATTGATGAATTGAAAAAATAATGTCAATAAAAAATCCAAGGAAGCAAGCACATTAATGAATTAACGTTTAACCATATTGTCAATATTGTTAATATTGGTGATAATGAAAAGTCCCTGTTCTTATTATTATTATCCCTACATACTTAGCACTTTAGCTGTTTCATAGTTAAACGTGGCAATATCGAATGTTTTCGACTGCATTCCTTTCACGGCTTCTGATAAACTTGCCAAAGAATACCACAATTGAATAGGGCAGCCAGTTAGTATAAATCAAAACAAACAGCTGTAAAAAATGTAAACTTTCAATATAGGTGGTTTTGTAACATTTACTAGGAATAACGAATTACAAAAAGCTTCAAATTAACATCCAGCTCATAGAAATAAACTTATGTTCAAATAAAGTTTTGTATATCATCGAAGAATAAGTAAATCGCGTTTCAACTATTGTATCTACCTCAATCACATTATACGTATTGAAGAATGTAAATTGAAAAGCCACAAAAAATGCGAGTTATTGGATGATTATTATTACTTTCAAATAGTACAACAGGGCAACATCTGTGGATTCCAACCAAAAAAAATTGATATACCTTGAAATTGTTTGTGTTGGCATCAGATGATACGTCCCTCCACTCTTCTATTATGTTTACTGTTCGTATTTTTTTCAATCATCTTCGACTCCTATTTGTAGCTCTCCGTAGCGTTGTAAACCAAGCGTTATACATTTGTGTATATGTTAATATATACGAGGGACAATTGTAATATTTTAAATAGTATGGTATCCTGAACCATACTTCCAAATAGCTTTCACGTATAGTACTAAAATTTGTTGCTGTTATATCCAATTATTTAATGCACTAATAAACTAATACAGTAGAAGATAAATGAACCATTTAGAAATGATTGTGGTAGACGCTAACTACCCTCCTCTATTTGTACCCTCATCAGCAATTTACATATTTGGATTGAATACAGAGCTGCGAATACTGTGACAAAGACTCATTTGATAAGCATTCGTTTGCTTAGATTATAGCCCATTCATATGTAAAATAATAACATCACACACACGCTACATTGGAATAATGTTTTTCATCACGTTCCGTTGCACACAAAATTCTAATTTGTTCTGAAGACGGCTAACTAATCCAACAATTCGATAGTCTTATTATTATTATTATGACAACGCAGCCATATAATCTTATTATGTATTTACAATGTTGTACTGAACAAGAAAATATCAATGAAGTATAGGTATCAAGTATAGGCTGTATCATTTTATATAGTCTGTACAGAAAGTACGAGGAGTAATAAACCCTAATTAAGTATGCAAAACCTTTACAGGGAGCACCATGAAATTTTTGATAAATCTCTTACTTTAAATTACATTTCTTCCGTAAATCTAAAAACCAGGTAGATCAACCCCGTATTTGTTTCAGTTGTAGCAAAATTTAGGGTTTCTTCATTGTTGAAGGATTAGCAGATAAGCAATAACGCAATGCAGTGGTGTGTATTTTGGAAAAAAAATACGTTTTAAATTATAATATAATAAAAAATGAAAAGAAATATTTATTGGAATACATTTATTACTTACATTTTATTCTATATCCGACTCGGAAGAGGAAGAATCGTTGTTGACATTAATAATAATAGGGTCGATTAAATTATCACAAATATTGTCAATTTTCAACATATTTGCCTCTACTTTGATAACATGCTCGATACAGTTTGTCCAATTTTCCTTACTAACATGACTTACAGCACTCTCAAACAATTTCACAACATCGTTTATTTTAAAAGTAGTATTTTTTTTTCCAACTTCCCCCTTTACCTGAGCCCATATTAATTCTATGGGTTTAAGTTCACAATGATAAGGGGGAAGTCGAAGAACTGATATACCACGAGAAGAAGCCATTTCTTCTACAATGTAGGTTTTGTATTTATTCTTGTTCATTTTTGCAATTCTGTAAAGTTCTCTCCTTAGTGGATCTTTTGGAAACTTAATATTTTTCTAAATAAGCCACTCCAAAAGCTCTGCTTCACGCCAACGACTTGTGGGCAATGCTTCTCGTAACCGTGAATGGTAACTTGCGTTGTCCATAACAATAACAGCCCCTTTTGGAATCAGATCCAACATTTGAACAAACCATTCCTCGAAGACATCCCCATTCATATCTTCGTGATAGTCCCCCGTGCGTTTTGAAATAAAAGTTAATAATCCACCATCAACAAAACCTTCAGAACTTCCAACATGGACAATGATAAGTCTTTTTCCTTTTCCAGATGGTGGCTGCAAACCTAACGACAAACCTTCCACGAATGCCTGCCTTCCGCTTTTAATGTTTTCATCTTGCCAAGATTTGGAAACTGTATATCCAGCATTTATACACACATATATACAAAAATATATAAAATAATTATTGTTACAGATTGGTTTGTTTTCTATTATGAATAAACTGTGTTGCCTTTCTTTATCAAACTTACTAAAATTTATGTACCTCTATCACTTTTTTTTATTAAAATTAGTACATCCCGTTACCTCTGACCTAAATCGTATATTCTTTAGCATAGCTGCAACTCATTCGTTCAATACAAAATGTACCTTACGGTATACCCTCTTAAAATATATTTTGGTACGACTATGAAATCTACCTGAATGAATGATTTATTACTCCTCGTACTTTCTGTACAGACTATATATAGATGGAAGCCGCTCTCACCATCGGGTTCAATGTGAAAAACTAGTAGAATAATGCTATTGCACGAAACCTAAAACTAGCTAATCGACGATACAGTGGCCATTGAAAATAATATTTGAAAAATGATTAACAAATGAAGTTTTGCCGTGAAATATATGCCACTGATATTTTTATTAGCTTTATCGTTCTCTTTTTTTGTTATTTCTAAAAATATCGTCTATTTTCAAAGGTTTCTGGTCAATATTAAATCCTTTTTGTTTCAAATATCATATTTTTGTCAATAAAAATGTCAGATTTATCAGTTGATGGAGCAAAGCATTTTTACCACTTTTGGTTCTTATAAATAGCTTGAATGATCTTAGCTTGCCTTTATTATAAAAGCAGGTAGACCTAGACAGAGATTGGATCCCAATTTGGATGCCAATTCTGTACAATCCATGCAATTGAGGTTATTACTATATAAAAGGTAAGCTACTGATGTGTTGCATGCTGTATATATTATGAACTTTTCTTTGGAGCTTGTTTTGTTTGGTAGACAAGCCGGCGAAATTGAAAAAAATTTATAAATTCAATTAAAAATAACCATAAACATTTTTCCAGAGGAAGGTGGAGGAGATTAAAAAATACCACCGTGTAGGGGGAGTGTTTTGCAACAACAAAGGTTTCCTGCATTTCTTTCGTCCGAGCAATGGTTTGTCCACAGTGTTCGTTCCTATACTGTGGTTTGTCCGTGAAAAATTCGGTGAACTTAGTATGTGTTCCGCATCCGCGCGACTCTATTTTCTGAAGTGCGTTGGAGTACATTATAAACTATTATACAGTTATAATGTAGAAATAAATAATTGTAATAGGGCGTTTTGCAGAGGGGGGTGTCAGCTTTAAGATAGCATTTTTTTGTCACAGCACATAATCATTTTTAGAAAATTACTCATATATAATATAAATATTATATTATTCTGATCAAAAACCAAGTATCTCAGTAAAAAATATATTATTATAATACGGTGGCATTTCAACAATTTTTCGAAGGATAGAAACTGTTATTTAGGAGGTCCGATCCATAAATAAAATTTAAGGATAATTCCAGTTTTATTGAAGTTACAGTACTTGCTATATATTTTCTTGTAAATTCAATATTCCTAAGATTTACAAGATCATAAAAAGTGCCGTATTTCGTAATTAGGAAAAATTAATTATCCTTAAATCTTATTTATGGATCAGACCTCCTAAATAACAGTTTCCATCCTTCAAAAAAATGTTGAAATGCCACCTTATTATAATATTATTATATAATATATTTTTTACTGAGATACTTGGTTTTTGATTAGAATAATATAATATTTATATTATTTATGACTAATTTTCCAAAAATGATTATGTGCTGTGACACTTCCCTCTGCAAAACGCCCTATTATAATTATTTATATCTTCATTATATCTGTACAATAGTTTATAATGTACTCCACCGCGCTTCAGAAAATAGAGTCGCGCGGATGCGGTACACATACTTAGTTTACCGAATTTTTTACGGATAAACCATTGCTCGGAGGAGAGAAATGCAAAAAACCTTTTTTGTTGCAAAACACTCGCTCTACACGGTGGAATTTTTTATTTTCTTTTACCTCTCTCCCAGCGCGAAATATTAAAAAAATTCGAAAAAAAAAGTTTTTTTATTTTTTTTTCTAATTTGGGGAATCGATAGACTTTTATATCAATCTACATACTTTAAGGTACTTATTAAAAAAAATCAGACGTTTTGCTAATCACTTGTAGCTGTTATCCCTCGTCTGGCCTATTATCAAATTATGTTCTTAAACTTATTTCATTGAATGAAATATTATTTTTATCTGGTTGACACGTCAGTGAAAACTGACCTCAATTCTGATCTTGGACTATTCGAATTCAAGAAACAAAATACCAGCCAATTCCAAAATAGATATTTCCATGTAATAATTCAAATTGTGTCCGTAGATCCACATTATCACCATCCATTTTATACTTAGTAAACATCGAGTATACGCTGTGCTTTGAATATATAACAGCCATCGGTTGTTAGGACAGTTTAGCCGCATCTCGCTTCATCTGACGCATTTAACATGATCGACTTGCCACAATGGCACTTTGAATTCCAACGTCGAATCGTCGTGGATCACATAATACTTGTTTGACAGGATGAACTGTTGATATCAGACGTAAAATCATCCGTGAGCATGAAACTGATATTACAAATAGGATGCATGTACACAATTGTTTGTCATCATGGAGAATGTGAATTAAAGATACAAACGTTCATGAGTTCTTCGTATGCTGATCCTGATTATTTTTTGTTTTTCTCGCTACTCATCGTAATTGTAGCCTTGGACTTTGACGACCTGTAACATCATTGCTTTTCCACCAATCTCAAATTTCTTTTCTTCGTATTGAAGCTCTTTTCGTCCTTCATAAATATATGAGACTATATGGAGTATTATTACAGTTTCCTGTAAAATTGTCGTATTTACTCAAGTGTATTACTCATGGATATAGAAGAATGAATACATTATTCTAACGCCTTGCAAATTTGAAAGACCGTTCACTAAGAAGCAACAACTTCTTCCATGGCTATATCTATTTGTTTATCTATAACCAAACAGGCCTAAAGGCCTAATTACATGGTCAATAATTCTTCTATTCATATTCACATTAACAAATTAATAATGGTAATAACATATCCCAAGTATGGATTGTATAAACGAATTTTGTGAATTGCAGAGGTTCAAACAGCTTTGCAATAGTCAAATTTATATTGATGTATTCAATATAATATGCCCTAGTATAATATTGTGAAAAACTTTTTCAGTCAAACTCCAATCAATATCTACTAATACGTTGAAATTATTTATTATTTTCATAATAGTTATAAGAGGGTCCCTAACGGTTAAAAATACATTTGGTATATGAAACATTACCATTGTGCGAGAGCGACGTTTAGTTTCTGTACATCTTATCAACGCATCTCCTCCCATCTCGTAGTCAAATAAAATGGGATCTTTAGATCGAGTAATACTCATCACCTTACATTTACTAATATTAAAATGCAATTTGTTAATCAAACTCCATTCATAAATATTGTGTATATCCTTTTGTAGCATAACACAGTCCCTGACTGAGTTTATTGTTCTGAAAATTTTAAGATCATCTGCAAACAATAGGCTCATAGTATTGTTAAGAGCAGAAGGTAAATCATTGATGAATATAATAAATAAGAGAGGACCAAGATTGGAACCTTGCGGCACTCCGGAATTTGCATGGTATCTCCAAGTAACATTTCCATTATGTCTGACGACGAATTTTCTATTTTTTAAATAGATTCTAATTAATTCGATAAAGTCAGCATTTAACCCGTAACTTACTAGTTTTTTCAACAGCACATCATGATTTACGCGTTCGAACGCTTTCCCAAAATCAGTATAGATCGTGTCCATTTGTGATTTAGCACATGTTTCGTGTGCTTGATTTCCGAATAACAACAAATTTGTGTTAATAGATTCATATGACATAAAGCCATGCTGTTGGGATACTATATACTTCTCTATATATGTCATAAAGGACATTGATTTACACTTTTAAGTTGAACGGGGTTGGTATATCTGCAAGATTCAACTAACCATTTCGGTTTGACAGTAGAAGGAACAACCTAACTTGCAGACCGGCTTCGGCGTATTTGTGCCTTATCAGTAAATATATTTTTTGCGTTTAAGAGCTCTAAGAGCGCTCTCAGACGAGACACAGAAAAGGAATAATGTATTTTTACACCGAGGAAAAGATTTATTTGTGACAATCAAAATCTTATTATGTCAAATAAATATGATTTTCCATATGGCCTGACTAATATTTAATTTGTCGTTAAGAAAGGATTTGTTTCAAGTTCGGAAAGTATTATTGTTGATGAATAAAAACATATTCATTGTCATCAATAAAATGAGTTATCTAACGAGAATCACGTTTATTCTTGTGAAAATGTATCATATTTGTCTCATACAACATTTATTGAGGTATTATGACAGAATAAGTATATTAATCTTTGAAAGCATTTAAATTGAATAAAGTAGTTTTCCAATAACAAATACTTATTTTTGCAAGCTAACTATATTGTTTTATTATAAAAAAGGTAGAACGTGTCGCGGGACACAAGGTAGGAACTTTAGTTCCTTGCAAGCAAAAATTATGTAATACATCTGACGTTATAGATAAACAATTTGCATATTCCTCGGTGGTCGAGTAGTAAGCAAACCAGACGCGGTAGACCCGGGTTCGATTTCCCGTGAGATAGTTTTTTTTTGTTAATTTTATTTTTAAATGATTATTCTGCTTGATATTAATAACGCCAACAGGTAGACGTTTGAAATATTTAGCAGAATATTCATTACTACAGATAATGGTACGGTACCCTTCATGAGGGAGTCCGACTGGCAACATCTACTTATAACAGCATCGTATATTTAAAAAGGGAAACCGTAGCATTATACAAATTGGACATTCAAGAACTGCACGTTTACAACAAAAAAATTAGTGGAAACATAAAATTGAATTGTTAAATTTTCAATTTGTTATCAAAGTTATATTACAGTTTATAGAAATTTTTATTTTCTAGATTTTTTCTTAAGTGGGTCGTAGAAAAAATATGCTGTTCGACTCGTGTGGATTGAACATATCGCACTTGAACTTTGTCCTCGTGCGATATGGCCATCATATTTTATCCACACTAGTTGCACAAACTACAATTTCTATCAAAATATGCCCTTTAACATTTAAAAACAACCTGACAAATGTCAAATTAATTTATCCATCCATTTTAAAATTATCGAATTAAAACATTCAAGTTTTCAAAATTTCAACACCCTGTATTTCGAAAAGTAGATGTGCTGGACCCCTTAATCCTCATGTCATTTTGACAACCGATGCTGTAAATAAACAAACAGATCAATCGCGCAAAAAATTATGAAAATAATAGTAAAAATTCATCCGAACAAATTCAAGTATACACTGCGAATACCAGCTTTGCATAGAATTTTAATGTAGCGTCGGTGGTTCAGTGGTAGAATGCTCGCCTTCCACGCGGGCCCGGGTTCGAATCCCGGCCGGAGCATATGAATCGCTGTTTCGTAAACGAGAGAGAGAGACTAAGGAGAGAGCACAAGCACGCTAGCAAGGCTCATAACGAAGCAACGAAACATAACGTAGCGTAACGTAACGCGTAACGGTCAGATCTATTGCGTCGCGACCCCCGGACGCTCAAACATAACCTGACGTAAAGAACTAAAGTTCCAAAAATTAGGTACTTTATGGCAGTGTGACACTTCTTTATCACAAAAAAATGTATTATATCGGTAAAATATATTTCTTCACCATAAAAAAGTATATTGTCTGGGTTAACGATATGTTTTTTATTCGTAAAAAATGTATGTATTGTCTTTTGTTTAGGGAAGTTACCTACATGCACTATTCAATACACTGAGCTTTTGAAATATTTCTAAATATTTAGAAACATATTAATTATAATTGAAAACCTATGCGTTATACAAAAAAAGTCTTGGATAAAAAAGATGGCAAATATTACTATTCACAATAATGAACTTCACAATTTTTGTTGTACGATGTGCGGTTCGCGAGATATTTAATAAAACGTGTTTTTCAAGATGGCGGCCGAAGTGAAGCCCCCCCCCATGACGCCAACTTAGATTTACATTTAGGGGATACCCCTGAACATATTCAAAGAAAAAAAATACTTGCTCCCGTACATTTTTTTTACAAAAAATACCCGGCTCTTGGCCGATAATTAGCTAATTTATTGATAACGCTTTAGCTACCAAACTCACAGATTTTTTAACGACCAAATGACCTTTTCATATTTTTCGCTTAATGAACAACGTCAAATTTTATATTCGTTATACTTAATTTTTGTAATCGTATACCATGAATGAAATATGAAACCGAGAAATGGTAATTTCAGGTTAGCATGTTATATTGAATAACATAGGGTCCTAAATGTATCAAGGTTAACTGCTTTTCACAAAACACGTGAGTATAGAAGAAGAAAAAAGCCTATTATAACAAGTTAACTGATTGTTTTGGAAATAATTCCAATTTAGGAAAATGTATGTGAGGGTGATATTCACTGAGACCTGAAAGATCTTTTGTGCTCCCTCACTACTTCTTAGTTTCTTAGGAAAGTCCTGAAGACCAGTGGCTCCAGTAGAACTATTTCCTGGAGGAAATTGAGGATATCTGCAGGCTTCAGCTTGGGCGAGTGTCATTCTTTTATCCAGTAGACTCCTGTATCTCAATTGCTATGCAGTTGACGATGACAATCAAATAAATCGTATTTTTCCATTTTTTGTTTGCAGCTCAATAATTATAGTCAGTGCATATGTCCAAAATATAGGTGGTGAGATAAGAGGCATAAGAGTTTACGAGAAACAGAAAAATGTTCCAATTGGATGTGTTTCAAAAGATTCAAATTCAATAAGTGGCAAGTTCACGAATATGTTCACACATATTATTCGCTATGTGCGTACCTACTGTCGCCCCCTCGCGGCTTAAAAACGCAAGTTACGTCGGAGGCATTTACACGTAAAGTTTATGGAAGCAACAATTATTATAAATATAGGGAGCCTTTCAACTTTTACAATGTAAATAATTTGAAAATATAAGTGCCCAATGACATATTGTTCAGTATTTTATAAGCGGCTGGGTGGGTAATCGTTTTTAAAATGTATTTTTTTATGTTAAGTGTAGTTTTGTAGGTTAGAATCAACGGAGATAAACGTTGCCTAAAATCATTAATAAAAATCGATTATTCCATTTGACATTCCAAGTGACATGAGCTGCTTCTTTATATGTGTATCGATTGCACACAAATGTTCTTGATGATTTTTCTGATGATTTATAATAAATGTATTTATAGTCCAGTAAATATGAAGGAGGAAAAAAAGGCAAAGTTAACATTAATGACGCCCTGTTTTCATCTTCCGGTTGGAAGTTGCATTTGGTACATTTGACATGAGACAAAGTACTGCATGAAAACGCGTGCGAGGGCGGAGAAAATGGCCCCAAAAGACCAGGAAAATAGGTTTTCGGCCGATATCTCCTAAAATATGGCAGTTAGAGATTTTCGGCTTAGATAAAAATTGAAGTTCAGGTCATTTTCTACAAAAATGGTCCCCATGATTTTTTTCGCAACAATAATATTTTCTGCAAAAAAATCGGGTTGAAATACCGGAAATTTTGAGACTTGTGAAATATACAAGTTTTGTACAAAATTTGAGCTGGGGTGTGTTGGAAGTCCATTATTTTCAATGTTTTGGATTGTGGAAACCAATTGTAGATGGCGCCACCTCATTTTACAGATTGGAAAAACCTCGGTGCCATAAAAGAGAAACCCTGTAACCAGACACTTTTGATGGATATTTATGTTTGCGAGGGTCTTGTTTTCCTCTCAGATGAGGCCTCAAGATATACTTATTGGGAAAACGGGCTATAAGATTAATTCTAGCGAGATGGACCTCACCAGTGGACCTGGATCTAGCAACAATCAGCTTTGCACATGTGGCAAAAAACTAATGTTCATTAGGCTTTTGGTGAGGAAAACTGAAAACGCCTCAAGAGTGAAGAATATTTACCCATAATACTCAGCAACAATTTCTTGCAGATTCTCCGCAAATTTTTGCAAATTTTTTTGCAACCAGACTGATTGAGGTTTTTGGAATAACGAGTTATAAACGTTCTCCATGTTTCATTTTTTATACAAAAATATATATTTTTTTATTTATTCATTTATTTATCAACGGGAGAGCCCAATCTAATGATACAAGAATAATACATTGAGGACTAAAATATTACATAGAAAATTTTTAACAAAAGTACAAGAGATTCGCGGGTTAATTGTCCGTGAATTGATGAAAAAAGTATATAAAAATACATTACAATTATGACATAAATCTGTTCGTCACCAGTCATCATTTGATTCTTGGTCAAGAACTTCTTCTGGGTCTAGAGCTCCCTCTAGCTCTACCCCGTCAACAACTTCCTTTGAGTCTTCAGTTTCCTCTAATTCTACCTCTTGGGATAACATATATTATTGTTGTCTTTATAATTCTAACACTGGCGTGACTCACACGAACCACAAATAGATGAGCAGACGACACGAGCGCCACGTAGAGCACACGCGCGGCGAACGACGGAGGAACGAAAGTAATAAATTATAGCGTATACATTTAGATATACTGGTTTTTCCCCGGGGTATCAAAGGTATGACTTATATACATCGATGGAAAGGTGGGCGTTTTTCCCTTGAGCCCGCGTTTTCTAATTTTATTGAAAAATGGACGACTTCGTCAAAAAAAGTAATTGCACAATCGAAAGGTAGAAATTCTTAGCTTTCAAATGATGTATCATAGAGACCAATCGGATCATGTATAAATTTTTAATTGATGGTTGTTCACAAAATTTCCTCGCGATCCAAAAACAGCAAAAATTTGGGATTCAATAAACAACGATTGAATGAAAATTGAAAAAAATCAGGGTATACAAATTTCAGGGATGACAAAGGACCTTATGAAGACCCATAATCAAGAAAATTTTGAGTAAATTAGTGCAATACAAAAAAAAATACGAACAAATTCCTGGCGAGGTCAAAATTGCCCGGGAGCAGAAAGTTTGACCCGTGTTCCGATATGGCCAAAAGAGTCAAGCGTGACTCAATTCACAGAGTATGATAGCAGCAGAATTCCTTTTTCAGATGAATTTTGAATCATGAGAAAATATTCATTTTTCACAAAGTTATCGAATAATTTGTCCCCCCGCTGATGTGTAAATACACGGACTGTGCTCTCCGGCATACAGCACAGAAGCTCATTATTCGCGGTGCGCTTGGTGCCGTTTTTCTCGAAACCGGTCAAATTTTCGAGAAAAATCATGAGGGCCATTTTTGTAGAAAATTAGCTGAACTTCAATTTTTATCTGAATCAAAAATCTCTAACTGCCATATTTTAGGAGATATTGACTGAAAACCTATTTTTCTGGGGAGATATTGACTGAAAACCTATTTTTCTGGTCTTTTGGGGCCATTTTCTCCGCCCTAGCACGCGTTATTATGCAGAACTTTGTCTCATGTTTAATGAGGTACCAAATGCAACTTCCAACCGGATGATGAAAATAGGGCGTAATTAATGTTAACTTTTTTCCTTCATTTACTGGAATATTATGAAAAAATAAACAAACTACATTGAATTGATGGAGAAAACATGACGTATAGAATACTGTATCAGTGTACACTGTATTTTGAAGTGAGGTTACGACACTCACTTTACTCTTTTTATAGCTGCAATCCATTTTTTCGTTTGTACCAACTTGTGTTGCGCAGTAGGAAACTTGTAATATTCCACATCACTGTTATTCCATCCCGTATTTTTACAATTAATAACACAACAACTGTCGTGCCCCATTTTCCCCTTTATTTACATACAATATACCACATAAGCCTCCGACCGAATTGCGGAAATTCACCACTGCGCGCGCTGGGATAGTTTCACCTATCCCCTCCAACGGTCGACACACAGCGAATAGGGCTTTAATAGGGAAGTAGCTCGGTTTACCAATTCAGTTAATTTTCCCGGTAAACGAAACATTTTTATAAAATGCTTTTCCGATAATTCGTTTGGGAAATTTCGTGGACGTCGCTGGATGTTATTTATTTCGGTTATGTTCAGCTTGTTCTGAATCCTCAGTAGCAAATAACTGCATTAATTCTTCCATCGTTTTGCCTGAAAACCTAATTTCTCATCTAATCTATATTTTCTTCGATTATTTCATATTTTCTCTGTTCACGTATCAGAGAATAAGAGGTAGGTATAGTTACAATGAGAGCAGCATGTTTTCGAACGATATCATGAGCTTCGCTACAGTGAGCGGTCAAAATTTAACCCTCTGTCAAGTCGTTCTACAAAACCTATAGCTTTCATATTTCAAAAATATTAACTAACAATTGAAAAGAGAGAGCTCTCGCTCTCGATCAAAATGAGAACCAGGAAATGTCATGCAAGATATTTTCTAAACTGTTTAGGCGGACCAAGCAAGCTGTCCTATTATTAGGTGGTTCCTATCACCTTTAGCGCGTGGTGAAACGTAAATTCTAGTAAGGAATTCCCGAATCCGATTTTGGTATTTCCTAACTTCAGGAAGAGGTTGGTGGGATCGGGCATTAGTGCAGTTTCACTCTGGCTCGGGCATTCATTTGTTCTCACTTGGTCTCAGTCTCAGGTTCATCTTCGATTGTCGAAGTCCTACTAGATATTTCCAATAAGTAGTAAGTTTTTTTCCTCTTAAAAGTTCACTAGGATATAATTCCTTGCACTCCCAGCGAAGAAATTAAATTATCTCTCCTTATATATTTGATGTCACGTGCAAATTATTATTTTTTCGAGCATGAAAGGAAAGCAGCACATTATTCCATTTTCCATTTCTTTGTGGTTACATGCTGGCGAGTTTTTCCGAAAGAGCTCACAAGAACGATAATGAATTATTTTTGTTAAATTTTTGGAGAAATTTAACGTTTCGGTGTGCTCTTAGCTACCGTTATCAAGAATAATTATTATTGAGTTGAAAAAATGCTGGTCACCATCTGACACTAAAGAAAAAATTCGACATCTAGACAATCAAAAATATTTTGTTTAAGACTGCAAGAAATTTGTTGTGAATTTTATTAAACATACATTCACAGTAGATAATATCCTTGGTCAGATGTGGAATAATAGCTATTTGTATTACTAGGGAGGAAAAGGCACTTTACTCTACTTTACTTTACTACAATAACAAGGACTACCTATGAATATTTTATATCAAAAATTAAATTATTTGCATGGGATTTCATTTCTTACATCCATTAATAAAAAAACATCATCGGGGGCTTCCATTAAGAATGTATTTATTTCTTCTCTTGTAAAAGTTTTAGCTTTATTTGGTTTTTATGTGGCATTTTGACGTTTTAGAACTGCAATCAACTTTGGATATTTAATATCGACATTGTCCTTCATTTGTATCATTGTGCGTAGCATTGAATATTTAGACCAAAGTGTTGAAGCTTTTAATGATTTTCCTTGTAATGAAAAATATGCCAGTAAAACATTCTCTGAATATTTATGTATCTTGTTGTCTTCAGCCCATTGCTTATATTGTGCATATTGTTTTTCATACATGTCTTTAGATTTTTGTGGTAGTAAGGTTAATGACGCTATGTTAGCTTGTTCCTTAATATTAGGTGGAGTATTAGGAAATTCAAAATCACTTGAATCGCTCTCCATTTTCCAATAATTCAACTAAGTTTAATGAATGTAGCGACTTTTCACCTCAAAAGTCAATCGCCGTGTTTACTGTCAGTGAGCCACAGCATACTATGCTTTTCTTATTCTGAACTCAAAAAACGTATATCTAAGATTCCTGAAGTTGAAATTTGTATTGAAGAACTACGTTGAAGTAACATTAATGTTTGATTTTTACCAAAAAACAGGATATACAGGATGTTTTAGAAATTATGGAAACAATATGAATATAATGAATTCACAAGTTTCATCGTTTACAACTTACTTGAAATGAGGGGGAGGAAAAATACTTTCCCCCCTGATTTGAGGGAGGAGAGTGTGTACTCTCTATAGGGGTAGGAGGAAAATTATTTTACTGTATGATACTCAACAATATTCAGTTTACTGGGAGCGGGATCCAGGGAATTGCACGCTCCAGAAACGTTTTTATTGGGATAGCGCTTTTTCGCTTAATTCGGAAATGCTGTTGATGAAACGCTTTTGGTGTAACTTTTTGGTGATGTGATTATTTTTGCTTTGTGATTTTTTGTATTGGAGTGTGTATCAACTAACAGCAATTCCAATGGTGAAACATGAGAAAATTAAATAAAACCGTATGGAGAAGAATACGCGATCTCGAAATACGAGTTCGGCATTGTCAGTTGTTACCTGCTTGATCGAGGTAGACTCTACTCTGGGTTCAAAAAAAAATTTAAAAACAACAATATGATAAAAGGTTGGTTTACTATAATAAATTATTTGGGTGTGGCTGGATGAATACAACAAAAATTAAACTGACCCTGTCTAGAGTAGCAACGCTAAAAACTCCCTGAAGGTAGTTCCTATGTACCTGTAGTGAAGTCTGAAGTTGACCTCGTGTTTCTCTAGTAGGTTATGGCTGACTCTATCATGAAAGTTGGAACCTTAGGGGTGGGTGGATACAAACTATTACCAAATCAATACCTTGGTATGCATACGTTGATTTACAAACTCTAGTGACTAGACTATTCTTAATACCTAATCTACCATAAAAATTATCTCCCACAGAGGGTATGAACAAAAAAAAGGAAAGATTGAACTTCCTCAGTAAGTCTGATTATATCCTCCAACAATGTCTACTCAAACTAGCGATTCCTTAAGAAAGTAAAGTATGCTGGTTACCTGTTGTGAATCAAGTAGTAAGTGTCCCTACTAGAGGACCGATGTAGATGTTACCTCAGTTGGGTGGAAACCTTATTCTACAACTTGATCTTAAGGGCTCATACATATGTAGGTAAAGGTGAGGGTATAGTTGATCGTTTACAGTAGTCCACCAATGTAGAGATGGATAAAGGTTGTTTGGTTACAGCACAGATGAAGAACAGAAAAGATAAAAACTAAGTATACGAGTAAGAGACCTGAAAGGAAATTTGAGTGAGTACTTTGCTTAATAAATGTTAAGAGGATTGAGTATCCTAGTACTGATAACTAAACTCACCGTAGATGTCAGGTGGCCTCAAAGTGATTTTGTCTACAAATATGAAGACAGGATCTTAAGAAGAGCCGAAAATTTAATATCCACTAAGACAGAGTGGTAGAGTTCCAGCAGGATCACTCTAATAAAATTAACGCTCACTTAATATTTCATTCTCAAAATCAGCCAAACTGCTATTCCATGTGGTTTTTCAACAACCTCACAAGGACCAAAAAAAACTGAATCCTGTCCACGTATCGATGATGTTCTTCCAAAAAAAAGGTTTGTTCTTTTATTTAACTATTTATTAGCAAAGCACTTAAACAAGGATAACCTCTGATGACAGAACTTGTACGGAGAAAACTATTAATTAATGAAACAGGTCAATGATTTTTTATCAGTAGATCTATGAGTGGAAGGGTTAACTTATGATTTATAATCACATTAAGATGATCGATTTCCAGGATTGGCAGATGTGACAAGACTGTCATCAGCCCAATTTGGTACACTATGTAAACAAAACAGCCTTTAG
>CAJUYG010001949.1:0-12458 GCA_910591675.1 Galerucella calmariensis
TCTTAAAATATATTTTGGTACGTCTATGAAATCTACTTAAATAAATGATTTATTACTCCTCGTACTTTCTGTACAGACTATAGTACGATCGCTGCGCAAAGGTTAAACTAATTGGCTAAATAGAGTATATTTTTATGTCCAATGTCCAGCCTCCTCTCTTAAATAGTTCACGAGCCGCCACTGACTCGTGGTATGACCTTTGATAATTATACATGGAAATGAAAAGCAAAAAGTGTCTAAATATGGGATTAGCTGAAGTATTTAACAAGTGACATCTTTCAAGAGAAAGCAGGGAGGATTCTTCAACTTCATCAACTTTATTTTTAAACTCTTCGAATTTTTTGCATTAGAGATGCTATTTGTAAGTATTTAGTCCAAGAGCGACAGACAAAAAAGTATGTTCTGAAAAAAATGTACGGGAACAGGTATTTTTCTTTAATATGTTCATGGGTGTCCCCTGAATGTAAATCCAAGTTGGCGTCATGGGGGGGGTTCACTTCAGCCACCATCTTGAAAAACACGTTTCATCAAATATCTCGCGAACCGCGCATAATACGACAAAAATTGTTGAGATCATTATTGTAGATAATGATATTTGCCATCTTTTCCTGTATTTTCAAAAAATACCCGGCTCTTGGCATAATTTCAATTTTTGTGATGGACATTATCATTATCTTATCCCAATTTTTCAAGTATTTCAGACAAATCTATATTTTTGGGTGGAATTTGAATTAAAAAGGGAAATTATTAGATGAATGTTATTTGAAAGAATAATATGACGGGCCCTCGTATGCGAAAAACTGAGAACCCAACTTTTATATTGTGTTAGGCGTGTATAAAAGATGTATGACCGACAAATAGCACTTGCCGACCATGGTGAGCATACACATATTTTAGAAACAAACTGAAGAAATTCTTATACAAAGTGATAAGGATTCCGTAAAGGGTAATTGCCTCCACATGTATGGGATTCTTGACACGACCAATCTTTACCACTAACACCACGAATAAATGACTGAAAACAGATTTATAAAGGTCCCAGTTACGCGAGAAATGTTGCATCTACATGGCTGGAGATGAAACTGAAGACAGTCCAAGAAAATTGCTGCGACATTTTTGCGACTTTAATTTATAACTACAATCAGATTTGTTGAAATTTAAAATTAGAGACAATTTATAAAATTGTCACTCCTTAAACTTTCCGACATTTACGATGATTACTTTGCTGTTTAAAAAAATGTGTATTGAATCCAGTGGAAAAGATAATTTTGATAAATATTTATCCAAGTACAGGCGTACATGTCCGGATTAAGCAACCATATCCGGACGACCTGATTTTTTTCGATTCGCTACATTTTCGACTATTTACCATGATATATTGATATCTAGTTAGCTTAGACCAGCTCCATACATACATACATATTGGCTTAACACCCCCGAGGGGGTAGCGCCGCTTTGAAAAGCTCTCTAAATCCTTTTTTTTGGGGTGGATCAATCCCCTTTTCTTCCTTCATTTTCTTATATCTGACGCCATTTCTTCCTATCTTTTGTTTTTTCCTTCCACTGCCTTATTCCTATGCTATTGAGGTCACTTATAACTTCCTGTAACCACGTAGCTTTAGGTCTTCCTATCTTCCGCTTATCACAAGGTTTCCATTCCATCATTGCAAATATTGTTGACTTTGTACCTGCCCTCCATATGTGTCCCAACCATTTTATCCTCTGTTCCTTAATTTTTTGCACCAGATCTTTTCCTATTTCATGTGCCAATTCTACGTTTGTTCGTTTTTTATATTCATCTCCAACTTTTTTCATTCCTAATATAATTCTCAATATCTTACGCTCTTGTATTCTCAAATCTTCCTGATGTTTTTTCGTCATTGTTAATGTTTCTGATCCATACATCAATACAGGTCTTAAAATTTTTTTATATACCCTCATTTTCGTCTTCTTACTACTTATTAGTTTGCTTCTTAACAGCTTTTTATTGGTATGGAATGCTCTATTTATGCTCTATCTAAACCCAAAGTTACGCAATAAATTAAAAGAGAAAAGATGTCCACCGAAATTGTGAAAATCGAAAAATTGGAGTATCGAGCCAAGTATCTGTATTTAGGAGGGTTAAGAGGTAACCAGATTCACGAAGATATGCTTAATACTTTTGGTGATCAATGTCCTTCGTCCTCTCCAAGTCCTGAGAAGTTTCGTGTCCAAAAATCTGCTGGAAAAGTTGTTGCCTTAGTATTTTGGGATTGCCATGGAGTAATCATGATTGATTTTTTGGATAGGGGTGGAACAATAACCGGAGATTACTATTTGACATTACTGACCACTATACGGGAAAATATTAAAGAGAAAAGCTATCGAAAGGTGTTTTGATTTTGCATGACAACGCCCCTGCCCACAAATCTCATGTTGCCATGCAAAAAATTCGTGATTTAGGGTTTGAATTACTAGAACACCCCCCTTATTCACCAGATTTGGCTCCGTCCGACTATCATCTCTTTCCCCAACTGAATAAAGTTCAAAAGGTCGTAAATTTTCTTCCAACGGGGAGGTAATAAAAGCTGTGGAGGTCTGGTTTGCAGAGCAAGAAGAAACATTTTTTTTGAAAGGTCTAGAGACGTTGCAGGTTTGCTGTGATAAACGTATCCAATTAAGAGCAGAATATGTTGAGTAATAACATATTTTGACATTGAAATTTTGTTTGGTTCTATAAAAGGCTGAGAATTTTTAAATATACATATGTAGCTATGATGTCAGCCCAATATACACTAGGGAGCTTCGTGCCATGTCAGTATTTCTTCCTACTTCATCGTGCTGGATACACTTCAGTGGTTAGAAAACACGTACTATTTAATTTCATAGCTTCCTCGATCTAGTATTCACCTTCACTCAATGATTTTGTAAAACTTATGCTACCGACAAACGGTGGTATCAAATTTTTCTTGGGCTGTTTAACTGAGATCATGCAGACTCTACTTGTACGGAAGCTTCCCCTTGTTTTTGAGGATTAGTTTATCGTCCTATTGGCCTGTAAAAATTATAGCAAGCCTATCTAAGTCTTGTGAGCATAGATATGTTTTGTGATTGCACAAGAATTTGATTTTTTGTAAACAAGTTGATGGATAGCAGATCCAAAGATTTTTTTGAATGAAAATGAAAATTTTACTGCATATTTCGAGTGATTAAGATCAATCCAAGTTTTTAACTAATTCCATGTGTGGAATAAAAATCGAATTCGAAAAAATGTTACCAATTTAATTCGAATACTGTTTAGCTATCGAAACGCTTATTGGACTTGCAAAATTTTTAACTATTTGGAGTTAGAATCATCGAACTTTGCGATGGGCTTTGTCAGAAAGTTTGTATATTTTCTACATCCCTCCTTTGAGCTTAACTACCTTTTTGAACCCTATCAGTTACTCTATATATTAGTAATTAGCATAGTAATAAGCAGTTATTAGTTAGACAAGAGTGACCCGAGAACGTTTTATATTTTTTAAATGGCAAATTTAAAGGAACTGTATCAAATAGTGCTAAATAATGTTGTGGAACTATTAAAGGATGATTTTTCAACGACAAGAACAGTGCTTCATCCTTTCAGGCAAGATTCCTTGACAAGAACAGTGCTTCATCCTTTCAGGCAAGATTCCTTCAATCCAAGTGACCGCTTGTTCCAAAAGACTTTGTAAGTGTTAAATTCTTTGCTATTTTGTATAAGGTGTGAAGTAAAATTCGGATGTAGCTTCACTAGCATACATTACTTTTATTCATTAATTCACCTGTAATGGCCATGACCAACATACTGGTCGTTCTAATTACCTTTTTCCCACACGGCCCACACTGGCACAAGCGCATTACTTGAATATATCACAGTAAGTGTAAATACGCATTCTGCAGCTCATACAAGAGCATCAGCTCTGAACAAATCTACCAAGGTATGAAATATGTACCTTCGTCAAGAATATGAGACATTTTTCTATTCATATTAAAATATAATAATTTTAACAAGTAACAGCCCTTCGCCTCTATGGAAGTGGTAGTCACTTGCGCTTGAAACGTCTGGATACATGCGAAGAGGGGAAGAGTGCAGACACGTCAAGAAGCTCCGGCTCCTGGAAGATGTTTCAGTTCTGGCTCGAGCGGCTGACGAATGCTTGCGCAAGTACTACTTCGCAACCCCATACAGGGCTATGATACAGGATAGAGAATCCTGGAGAAAAGAGAGGAATACACAGCCTCACGGGACCGTCTGATACACAGATGGCTCATGCTCTGGTGATAGAGCAGGGGCTGGAATCTACTCTAGGAACCCAAAGACACAAATCCGTGTACCATTGGGTGATGGTGTATCTGCATATCAGACCGAGATATACGCTATCTTGGAATGTGCGCAGATAAACCTAGACAGAGGTTATGTGGATCGACGCATAACCATATATACCGACAGTCAGGCAGCAATTGAAGCTCTTGTTACGGGTTCATAGCATTAGGAATATCAAAAATCACTCTTATTTATAAAAGCATTTAATAATAATAAAAAGATTACTAAGAAATCAAAACAAAAATAAATAAATAAAGCAACAATAATCAGAATAATTAAAATCAGCCCGCTAGTCTATAAAGACAAGACCACAGGGAAGAAGTGTATCAGCTTGGTATCAATCCAAATTAATAAATGTGGTGACCTTGACCTTCTCTTAATTTGATTAATAACCAATATGTAAAAGGCCACTTTTCTTAAGAAGGTCAACTGTCAGAGAAATCACGTTTTTTTGGGTTTTTAATGGTAGATGAATGGTCGATAACAGTTTTGGGAAAAACTATCGAAAATCTTCGGATATCTGTGCCATCCATATCCCATTTTTATTAAGGAATCTTTAATTTTTATGTCTGGGAGACATACTCAACTTTTTGAGGATTAGTGAGGGTTCTCAAATAAAATATAAACCTCAAACATATCAGGCCACATTCCACCAAAGGTTTGTACCTACATTTTACCAGTTACGTTAAATCTAATGCGATCACTAACATTATTTTAGGCCTTCTATCTTCACGCTTACTGTCATTCTTGCTTAGTGTGCATGTCACTTTATGAAATCTTGCATTATACCAAGCTTACACCTAGTCCCCTAGTCTTCATCTGAGATCTGCAGAACTCTGGATGCTGTCAGACACCACCATCAAAGTATTCAAGTAAGATCTTTCCAGTATAATATAATCAGAAATTCCACACTTTGGATCTGTGCTCTCACTCCCTGGATCCTAGAAAATACAATAATAGAAGTAATTGAAACACTTAGTGCAACTTTATTATACATATTCTTTATTTCGATAAGAACCATAATTTCAACTTAACTTAGTAGCTTAATATTAATGAATTGCATGCTCTTATTTATAACATAAACTACTCAATGTAAGCAATATTCAGATAGTGTAAGGCGAATAGTACGTACTAGTCGTTCCAAGGGTGTTTGGTACCCTCTTATTGTATATGAGCTTGTTTTTGAAGATTTTCTGAAATAAAAAATTGTTTAATAAACTCCAATTTTAATAAGAAAAAGAATAGGTATATATTTTTGTTACCTGTCTTGTTCACTATAAATAAACTGGACACCAGGTGCAGGTAACACTCTGAGTGGATATACCATCAACTCAGGACTTGCTGACGAATGTCGAGAACGACTTGCTGATGTTGCAAGTCGGAACGCAGTGCGGCTAGAATGGATTCCGGCCCACTCTGGTTTGGAAGGCAACGAAATGGCGGATGCACTGGCTGCGGAAGGGGCGGCAGCTCCTTTCTACGGCCCGGGCCTAACAAAACAAACAATACGCAAGGAGACGAGAAAGTGGCTGAGGAACCAGCACCTCGCTCATTGGAATGCTCTGCAGGGTCCTAAGAAAATCCAAGCATCTACTGAAGGGATGGACTGATGGACACGCTAGGGCAGCTAATGAACTACCAAGGAGTAGTTTGGGGAAGATAGCAGGACTCCTAAATTTTGCGTTTGTTGTTTTTTCTTATTACTACTACTGCTATCATATGTAACATGTCTATCGACCTGTTCCGATTTGACGAAATAATTTCGATATTACCGCTTGCCGTCATAGTAACCACTTCCAATATAGTTCTGTGATCTAAATTTCTCTCATCGTTGACCGTTACGACAATTGACATATGATGTCAACGCTCGATTCTAGGAGGTGGTTTTCACTCTTTTCCGTTACCGACCCTTGAGTAGCAAGGACGTATCTTTCTACCGTCACTTAAATTTAACTGTTTTACCTTAAATTGCTGTGGTAAGTCCAAAATTATAATTAATATTTATCAAGCTTTTTCTAAAGTAGTGGCTGATATAATTTTTTGTGCATTTTCTTATTTTTTTACAGAGATAGACGAATATACACATACCACGTGGTCAACCACATTTCTGTACATTACTTTTAAACTAAATCTTTTATCGTAAATAACTGTTACCTTTTTTAATACAAACATTTGCTTGATTCTCTGTTGTAGAATACCTAATTATTTTCAAAGATATATAACATTTGCATTTTAACCTTTTCAAATATTCTCTTATCATCATAAAAACCTGCCAGTGCCGGCTTCACATTTCATTTAACATTTTATTCTTTTAGAAATGGTTTATTCATAACTTTTTACTATAATTAATACTTAAGGTCATTTGTCCTTTTTTAATTTGGCTGATAATTTTTACTGTTTTAAATGGGACATATATGTTGGAAAGCTTTCAGTAAATTTAAATTTCATTATTTCAAACAACTGCCTTCCTTTTTTACCTGAAAAGCTAAACTAACATTATGTGCCCCATTACATTCAAGTTCCTACATATCCCTAATCCACCTGAACTTCTAGGTAAGCACAGCTGCTAGGTTACACCTGCAAAATACCGTTGCTGCCAGGTTACCACTGCCAGGATATCCCTGCCAGGTTACCTGCAAAATACCGTTACTGCCAGGATACCCCTGCCAGGATACCCCTGCCAGGTTACCGCCAGTTCCACTTCAACTTTAGAACCTTTCTACTTCAACTTCAGGACCTTTCCACTTCAACTTCAGGACCTTTCCGCTTCAACTTCAGGACCTTTCCGCTTCAACTTCAGGACCTTTCCGCTTCAACTTCAGGACTTCTCCACTTCAACTTCAGGACATACCTAAGCTAAGTACCTTACAGAAGTACAGGTTAATTTTTTGCACTTTCCTTCCTGATACCTCCTGAGGCGGAATAAATTTAATATTTAAACTTCTTTTTTTTTTATTTCTTCTATACCCGGCTGGGAGAGCTGTAGGGACTGTGTCCGGGTTTACGTGAGTTTGTAACTTTTTTATTTTTTTTAACTAAGTAAATTCTACAAGGTGTTTCTACCTTTTTCATCTTAGTTTTTTTCTTAACATTAAATTATCTTTTTTCGTCGACGTCTAAAAAGGTAGTGGCGCCCTAAGTTCTTATAGTCTGTCAACCCTCTGGCTTACCTAGTGTGGCATCAACATGGAGTCGATCCACCCTTGAGAGAGTCTCTAGCCGGGATCTGTCTCTTAAGGAGAGAACGAGTGTTACACATATAATATAAAAAATATAAATGTCATCAATTAGAAAGTTCTCTCTATTCGAAATCTGAATTGAACACAACACTAAGTGAAGCTATAAATATGAATAAAAAAAGTGTAATCCGTCAGCTAAATAAATTACCCATATTTACTCAACTTGTATTCATGTTTTTATGGATAATGGCACGGAACCCTTTGTGTTCGAGTACGACTAGTACTTGGCCGGTTTTTATTTGTATTATCTAAGCTTTAACCTTGAAGTATTTTTCAAGATTCATTTTGCTGTTCGTTTTATCATCAAATTCCTAAACTATTCTCTTATCTTTATCAGTATGCTGGAAATTAATGGTCGACTAATTACTAGCACACCATCAGCGTTGGTGCATTGTAAGCGAGCTGATGAGAGTGCGAAATCTAGTAGGCTGTGATTGTATTATATCAACTACATATTTTACTTTTTTTAATTTATTTTGAATGATGTCAAGATAGGACAAACTGCTCAGCCTGGTAGGTAAAAAGCTAATTTCTAAAGTGTATGAAAGATTTTGCAAGTGAAATACTATTTTTTCCTTAAAAAAATAGTTACCCCATCAAAACTGTGCTATTGGCGCTAAACATTATTGTTATTGTGAAGTGGTTAATAATATTGTATCGCTGTGTTTTATCAACATGAAGCTGAATGAAATGATATCTCGTTTGAAAGGCATTGACATTGGCTACATAGCCATATTAATTTTGTTTGGGCTTAAACTAATTTTGACGAATAAATTAAATGAATACGAAATTCTTATTTTCGATAGGGTCTTCTATATATTCTTCCTTTTGAGTTCAGGAGGAGTGGAAGGTACTGAAATATCGATATCAGTATCGTTTTGTCAAGAACTGTCAAAATATTTTATATATTGAAACATATCATTTCCATAGCGGACGGAGACATGGTTAAATAAATTGAACTGCTTTTATCGTATCTTTTGAACGGCTACACTTACATTAATAAAATTTGGAGGGTGAAAATAAAGTGTTGTAAACTTCTCTACGAATGGCAAGCGGCCCAAAAATCCCTTATAACGATTTTCGGTCCACCTTTTTCGATTTTATTTGGAAAACCCTCGGAGACGATGTTCAAGAGCAGGTTCCGGTGCACCAGGTGGTGGAAGGGTCGTTTTCGACGTGAAATTGTGATTTCGCGTCTCAAAAAACACGCCTCCAATAATTTCCGGGCTCTTCTTGTCGATATTGTCAAGAAAGTTTTCGGGAATGACGTCCAGGTCGAGGTTCGGGTGCACCAGGTGTCCAGGGGGTTCGTCGATGCCGTATTTGAATTCAGCAACCCGAAAAACCCCCGGGCGCCGAGTTTCCCTCCTTCCCCGCTAGAAATTCGGGAGAGCCCCACGGAGACGACGTTCGAGGCCAGGGTACGGCGCACCAGGTGTTCAGAGGGACGTTTCCCACGCAAAATTCTGATTAAGCGGCCCCAAAAACCCCTTATAACGATTTTCGGTCCACCTTTTTCGATTTTGTTTGGAAAACCCTCGGAGACGATGTTCAAGCGCAGGTTCCGGTGCACCAGGTGGTGGGAATGTCGTTTTCGACGTGAAATCATGATTTCGCGCCTCAAAAAACACGCCTCCAATAGTTTTCCGGGCTGTTTTTGTCGATATTGTCAAGAAAGTTCTCGGGGATTATGTCCAGGTGGAGGTTCGGGGGCACCAGGTGTCCGGGGGGTGTTTGCCGATGCCATATTTGAATTCAGCCACCCGAAAAACCCCCGGGTGCGGAGTTTTTTCGTTCCCCTCGTGATTTCTTGGAGAGTCCCACGGATACGAGGTTCATCGGCGTTCCTGAGCCCCAGGTGTCCGGGGGGTGGTCAATTTCAACATCATAATCGTGATCAGCGACCTCGAAAACCCCCGGGTACCCGATTTGAGCCAGTTCTGACTCTTATTACAGAGTTTTTACATTCTCCAAAAGGCCTCCCAAAAGATGCATTTTTGGCATGCATTTTTGACTGCAGTGATGGAGTTCCCGATTTGTAATGGGAACAAAGTAGATACATTTTTTACAAATAATTTTCCGAAGCGAATGCAAAAAACCGCATTCCGATCCGTCTTTAGGGAAAAAATTCCGAACTTTGAGCCTTTTTTGTGCTTTATCCGCTCGACTATTAATAAATGTTGTGGAGCGTGAAATTTCACATCAAAATGTACATCACTGTGAAAATTATTCCAATATTTGAGAGTTTTCCTTTTGTTTACGAAGCAGCATGCATTGACCGTTACGTTCACTTCGAAAAAGACGCGAGGAAAAAGAAGGAGAGTGCGTGGTGTCAGCTGTTATCTCTTGGGAAGTCCCGGGCAGTTTTCAGGCTGCTTCGTAAGTTGTGGAAAGCTCCCAAATACTGAATGAATTTTCACGCGTGAGGGTACTTTTCGATGTAAAATTTTATCCTCTACAACATTCATTTGAAACTTTTCTTGGTATTATTTATGATTATTGAAATAATTGCGAAAAATATGAATTTCGATGCTCACTTTATCAATCTGATCGGGGACTTCTAGCAAAAAAATCAATTCACGGTCTTTTATATTGGACTATACTCAAACAACTCAATCAAAGAACCTAATTTTTTTTTCATAATAAATTTACATAAAATAAGACAACATTGTTGATGTATAATCCTCCCACGCACTTCCTACTATATTTAGTGCGAATATAACTTGGAATTGCGTTCATATAATGTGCTCTATTTTTGCTATAAGGTCGAATTCTACAGATCCGTAGTTTCATATATATTTCATGTGATATCAAGCCAAAACCATAAGATTATCATAAAAATGTGTGTTTAATATACCTAGTATTTTGTTTTTCCTGAAAAGTATGAACTATTAATAATTTTAATAAAGCGGTAGGTCGGTATTTATTTAGATCTATTTATATCAGAATAACCGACCAGACAACCGTTGTCTAGTCTTGTACCTTTCCAATGAAATATTTTACATTTGACAGCCATGTGATAACTACCCCTCACTTTTTATTTTCAAATGGTACCCCCTGTATATTGTCATTGAAAATTGCGTGTCATTTTATCTGGAATACAACGATAGCACATACTTTAGTATAATATTTTTCCAATTAATAATAACGAAATAACGAAAGCATTAACATTTCATGAAGTATCAATTTCAACTGGAGTACCTCTGATACAATTTAAAAAATGAACACAGCAAGTTATTCACTGCAGAATCCATGCAAGCTACAAAAAGTGTTAAAAGCTTTCTTGTGCAGGCCGTCTGAATCATAGCTGGTGTAACGCTACGACATGCTTCACGAATGCGATCTTTAAGATCATCTGAATCATAAAAGACTTCAACCTAGAATTGTAACCTTGCATAAAAGCTGAACATAAGAGAATATTTGGCAAGCTTTTGTTGACGCAAGATTTGGCAAAATACTATCAGTCATGATTTATGTTTTTTAATAAACAGTTGCATTTTGTGTTAGTTTGGTAAAGTCAATTTATTTTTCAAAAATATAAAGTTCTCTCTTAATTTGATATTTAAAATTCCCACTGAAACTTATAGCTCCTGCGGCCAAAGTTCAGATGGCTTTTAAAACAGTAGTCACAGCTGACAACATAAGAGTTACAAATTTTAAGTTGAATTATTTTATGATTTAGAGGATCTCAAAGAACGCATTTGTGAAGCATCTCGTAGCGTTACACCAGCTATGATTCAGACGGGGCCTGCACAACAACAATTTTAACACGTTTTGCAGCTTCCAAGGATTCTGCAGGAAATACTTTTGAACACTTGCTGTAATTTTTAGTTCGTTTTTTGAATTGCATCAGGTATTTCAGTTGAAATTCATACTTCATGACATATTGCTTTTATTATTAATTTAAAAAAAATACCAAGTATGAGCTATCGTTGTATTCCAAATAAAACGACACGCAATTTTCAATGACAATATACAGGGGGTGTCATTTGAAAATAAAAAGTGAGGGGTAGCTACTACAGGGCTATCGAGTGTAAAACATTTCTTTATAAGTCATTAGGCTCTAATGGTGTGCAGGAATCTGGCAGGAAAAAATTGGGGCTGTAACCCAAAAATCCTAAGCTGGATGTACACTGCCATAGTGAGACCAATCATCACTTATGGAGCCATTGCGTGGAGTAGTAGAACTAGCCCATTGACGACGAGAGAAAACCTCTCCAAAATTCAAAGACTAGCCTGTATATGCATTACAGGAGCAATGAGAACATGCCCAACGGCAGCCATGGAAGTGATTCTCAACCTCACTCCTCTACATATGGTGGTGGAAAGTGTTGCAGAAAGAACAAGATACAGACTAAGTAGAGAGGGAATCATTAAAAAAAACCACCTCCTCACTTCTTAGAAATCAGACAACCTGGGACATGCCACAAGACGGTATGATGAAAAGGTGGAACTTTTCAAAGAAATTCGTTACGGAAATGAGCTACAAGAAGGAATGGGATCCAAATACCATTACCAGACTTGGAAAGAATGCCATTCAATGGTACACAGACGACTCAAAAGCAATAGAAGGAACTGGGATAGGAGTGTTCGGCCAGGAACCAAAGCTTGGGAAAAACCCCAAGTATCTTTAAAGCGGAAATCCACGCCATAAGAAAGTGCGCCCAGTTCAATATTGATAAAGAATACAGAAGACAAAAGATTATCATAATGTCGGATAGTCAAGCAGTTATTAAGGCACTCAGCTCTTGTGTAATCAGTTCCAAAATAGTGTCGGAATGCCTAGACAAACTCAATGAAGTAGGCGAGAACAGCATAGTCACCTTACTATGGATTGCAGGACACACTGGAATAGAAGGAAATGAAATAGCAGATGAACTCGCAAAGAGGGG
>CAJUYG010001949.1:22458-45550 GCA_910591675.1 Galerucella calmariensis
ATTTCCCAAGAAATTAAAAAAAGAATGAATAATATACCACAAGGAACATACAGAAGATATTAAAACAACAAACGTGAAAAAGATGTACCTAATAAAGATTAAAGTTATAATATTTTCATATAAACACAAAACTGACAAATATCGTTGTCAATTGTATCAAAAAAGCTGTGTGAAACGGGCGGCAATTTAACCAATCACCAGGCTACAGAAATGCCAGCTTAAATTCAAATCGCTCCTCTTAGTTTAAAAACAAGGTATAGTGCTGCACCTTTCGAGTGTATCGTTTTTAGGTTACCTACATTTTTGGTGCGAACTTTTTCAGTGTTGGCGTTTTCTGCTTACGTCTAATTTGCTCTCAGGGCAACTTTATCGACAATGGCTCCGGGAGTCGGTGCATTAGTTCCAGTGCAAATATGGCTGATAACAGCAGATGTTTACTTACTTTTTTTGAAGTGTTTCTAGAATCCTCTTTATCTGCTAGTATACAATTTTTGACCAAGGAAAATGTCGAAAATAAACCACGAATTGATGGTTATGTGAAAAAAACTGTACAAAATGAAATTTTCGGTTTCCATCATTAATGCGTATTTTTGTTGAATATTGTAATTCCATTATTTTATATTTTATTATTCTTAGATTAGGAACTAAGAACCAAGACCATTTCTATTTTTGCTTTTGTAGAAGTTAGGGTTATTGTGAGCGAAATGTAGCCGTTGTTAGAGATCTCTGGTTAAAGTGTATTGAAGAGAGCTGGGAAGCAGAAAACGGGGCCCCCGACCTTAGCAGCAGAGAAAAAAAGGGAAAAATATTTCTGGACATATTCAAAAATTTTATACAAAAACAAACTTGAAAAAAAAGATTGAAACATATTAGTTGACTCAGAGTTTGCTAGTTTGACTTAATGTTGGGGATTCAAAAAAATTGAAACCTTTTTAGTTTTAAGTTTCTGCGATTGTAACAAAATGTCATAAGAGCATTGGCAAACATTCTACATGTAGGATATTGCCTGACAACTTCAAAATGATAAATCAACTGATGATTTTGCCAGGGTCAAAGAATAAAAAGTAGCAATGTAGTTAGCACTTTATTTATTTTTTCAATGTTCTCAGTTTGGCTATAGCATAGAATTTATTTTTGTTTTTTTCTGGTACTGAAGTACTTTTGTTGTCTTTTTGCTTAAAAATGTTTCCTTCTATTACGTACGTACCTATTTAAATTGCTACCACTTGGACAAAAATTGGAGACATTTGAAAACTAGGGGTGCTCTGGCATTTCTTAGTGCGGCCCTGAGAGATTATTCCACAGCGTGTTAACAGATGTGACAAATACTTCCATCCTCAAAGTAATTATGTAAAAGAGTGACCTTTAGTGTCCATTACTTTTGGTAATAAAAATTTTTTCATATATACATGTGCTCGATTACCTGCCGGAGGCTGGAAAAAATATTCTGCATATATAATTACTGGTAATAAAAGAACTTTCAAAAATTCAATAAAGAATCAACAATATTTAAATTAAGTAAATTTATTAAATAAGTACTTTCTCAAATAATAACAGATTTACTGGTCAGCTTGAAGATGTAAGTCATACTTCAATCGAAACATAAACAATATTAAAAATTATTGAGCTGTACTAAAGTGAATCAGTGATGCCAACTTTTATTTATCAGATATTTTTAATGTATTATTTATTTAAAAATATTCTATTATTTATTTTATAAATAATACATTTTTTTAGGGGGAATCCCTAGTAATTGTGGTGATTTTAGGGGTTTTTGATTAGGGTTTTAGGGAGAAAAATTTCTGAGAGTTGGCATCACTGAAGTGAATTAAATACACACTCAGCAGAATAATAATTCACCTTGTACACTATAAGATGATACAATAAGCCTGTATTTGACAAAACAATTTGGGCAAGCGGCCAAATTTCACTTATTATTCATAGTTTGATTCAACAGGGAAAGTGTTTTTACGTTCAGTTACGGATGTATTCGTATTTTTATACCAACAGATTGTCCAAAAATAAACTAGGTACGACTGCCAGTTTGTTTTATCGCTGAAAGTAGGTACAATTGGAGAAATATATTGGGAATAATAATTTTAAAATTATTTAGGTGACTATTTCACTATATAGAGTAAATTGATAACTGACAAAATTTGAAGGTTTTGAACTGGCAATTTTTTGTCTAGTCGCGGCAATTTTTTGACGTTTAATATATCAAATCTATGTGTATAAAATTCTATCACTCTGTGATAAAATTCAATATAAAATCTTTGTTAGTGGTTTCTAAGAAAACTAAGTTGTTTATTTATTTATTTAACTGTCTAAAAATTATTAAAACTTTTTCAAAAATTTGAATAAGTATTATTAACATGAATAATACAAGATTTGGAAATAATTCAATAAATGAAATAGAGAGTACAATTAAGCAAAGTATACCGCGAAATACAATGACAAAAAAGTCTGCGTGGGAACAGCTTAGAATGTTTCTGGACGCACGTAATTATACGTTAGAAAAGGATACCTACTTCTGAACAAGTTATAGCAAAAATTCTTGTAGATTATGGTTTAGACATGAAAAAAAGAGATGGAACTGATTATACTGAAGCTAGTGTGAAAACACTTTGGAATACGACTGCTCAAATGGTTCAGGAAAAATATTTTCTAGAATTTAACATCAAAATTGATCCATTTAAAGATATTACCTATAAATTTGCTAGATTGGCCAGGGATACAAAACGTAAAAAGCTTCAGGCTGAACCTGAAACCAGAAAAAGAAGTTCTAACGTGTTTACCAAAGAAGAATTAATGGAAATGGTAGAAAGCTATTCTGAAGATAATCCTAATGGGTTACAATAAAAGTTTTTTCATTTATGTTCGTTCGCATTAGCATGGCGTGGAAATGAAGCTGCTAATTGTGATATTAATTACTTTAAAAAAGAATATGATAATAAAGGTAATTTTACTGGCAGGGTAGAATATAATCCAATTTTTTCCAAAACGACACAAAGAGATTCAAAAGCTTTAGCTGGCAGTAAGTGGCTGGTAAGAAATAATGCTAACAACAATTTGTGTCCCGTTCGTTTATTTTTAAAAATTATTGAAAAAAGAGAATCCAATCCTCATCTAACAACAACAAGATTATTTTTAATAGTACATCCAAATTGGGAGAAAGGAATATGGTACAAAAACCATTGGGAATTAATTCAATTTCAAAGTGGACGAAAATATCGGCAGAATCAATTGGTATAGACACAAAAAAAATAAAAATAACCAATCATTCACATAGAGCTTCTGCAATATCTGCATTAGCAAAAGAAGGACTTAGTGAACAAGAAGTGATTAAGCTTACAGGACATTCTTCTGCCCATTCTTTGAAACCATATTTACAATTAAATGAAGAACACCATTTCCAACTTATAGAGAACCTTCGAGAAAATAAAAATAAAGATAAGGAATCCTCAGTTTCTAAACTCATGACATTTAATCCAAAACCACTCGTCTGACGACTCGTGGTTTTGTTAAAAATGCCTTTCGCAAAATTGCCAAGCAACAAACTTTCATGACAATCGAAAAATTTTGCCGACAAAATTTTCACTCTCGTGGTATTATATATGAAAATGTTTGGAAAAAACGATAGGTTTCAGATGTTTCAATTTCCAGTAACTTACTGATAAAACCTATCTTTTGTAAATATGAGAAAATATATTAATTATTTCAATGGATTTTTCATTTTTCTTACGTTGGCATTGTCATTGGACCTATTATATCATCAAAAACTTAACCAATACGATAAATAGATAATAAATTAAAATACGTGCAATCACAATAAAATATTAGCATTAATATAAATACAAACCACAAAAATAATGTTAACAACAACAATAACAACACATATTCATTTATAAAAACAATTGATTTTTTAAATTAGTTATTTTCTTGGTCCTCGTTTGGTTTTTGGTTAAGTGATAATTTTTTCTTATTTCCTTCAATTTTTATACAAATTGAACCAATTGCCTGGCGTGCAAAATAGTGATCATAAAGAGCATCCTTCATCTAATCAAATTGATAACTACAGATAGGTATTCCTTCAAAAGTCAAAAACATGTGAAAGCGAAAAAAAATGGAAAATGAAATAAAAAATGCTCAGCCTCACATAGTAGATGCTAACATGTTACTATGGTGTGCGTCATCGATTGTTAATGTCTTTCTAACACATTAGGTAGGAACAAATGGAAAAAAGGCAGGTCTGTGATTAATCCCAATCACAATAATGAACCGTTTAAATGTATCAAAAACGTTAACCCCAATCTTTGACTTTCAAAAATTTGATTGGTTGATGTTTAGATTACGCTCAAGCTCTACCTATCAATCGAGAGTTTAAAATACTATGAAAGAGTTATTTTCGTAGCAGCAATAAGTCTTACGTCTTTTTCTACTGTCACACTGACAGTTCTTGACAGGTCTATTATTTATGAAACGTGAATATTAATCTTATTGTTTTATTTATATGAATAATACAAAAATATGCATGAATACACGGAAAAACATCGGCATTTCGAAAGTTCTCAAGTATTTCCAGTTGGAAAAAGAAGATGGTAATTATTAATTGCATAGCCTTTTCGAATTTGGCTGAATACAATCCTGATGATCTTATTTATCAAATTTAAGGTTAGCTATATGTCAAAATAGCAAATAAAATAAACGACATGCCGAAAACCCGCATATACGTCACAATCGATGACGCACACCAAGAAGGGTATTATTTTAACTATACCTGTGAAGTTGTTGGAAAACTAAACTTCAATCGAGTACTAGCTTTCCCTGCGGAAGAAATCTTTATCTGGGACATATACAGGGTGCTGCACAGGAAATGAAACAAATATTTTTTTACAAGGTATTATTTTTGTAAGAAATGCAAAAACAGATTGAATTTTATTCCAAGGTGCAGCACCAGCACTTGAAATGTTCTTTATAATTTAGTTTCCGAGTTTCTGGTGTTTAAGTTTTTGACGGAACACCCTTGAGAATGACGACATATTTTGCAGAGTACATTTTCCAATAACCTGCATTACAGTGTTTATGAGACAATTCACATTAAACATACACCACTAAAAATTGGCATAAGTACAAAACACATATAGAAGAAAGTTAGAAATATTGAAGAAAGTTCTAAGGAGCTTCATTCAAAAAAATTATTATTCAAGGTTATGATACTTTAAAATTAATTCGTACATTCTAAAACAATCATTGAAATTCGTTACAAAGACGGAACAGAAGTCCAATGTGAAAGATACTAATATCCCACATGCTGACCCAAAATTCCTAACTTTTTTCCATGTGAGTATATGCCAAAGTATAAATTTTTCAACATTATTGATGAAAAATTATATAACTCCGCTATAGAACGTGATATGTGTAAAAATCGCAGCTAAATAATAATTGAAACAAAAATAACAGTAATATCTTTTGGATATGCATAGTCACATACTTAAAAAAAAAACAATGAAAGCCCGATAATTAAATGACCGGAAAAGGAAGTAAAGCAGCAAAGTATCGCCAGGCAAATAAACTATCACGTCGTGAAATCGTCATTTCCTTTTCGATAAATCTAATTCTCCTTGACCATTTGACGAAACCATTGATAACGGGATAGTTATGAATTGCGGATGAGTATTACTGCCATCTGTCGGAGCTAAGCTTAGAATCACCCCTCGCGTAGTAGGCGATGCAGCGTACATCATTCCTTGAGGAGTTTGATACACCAGTGGCGATAAAATTGAAGAATTTTGTTGGTTTGACTGGGATTTTGTTGTAGATGTCGATGTCGATGATTGTGTTGATGTGATAGGGAGTTGTTTTGATGGGAAGGGTGATGACGGAGGTGATATTGAAGCGAAACTGGAAGTATCCGGTGGTGCGTAGCTTGATAGAGGGTTTTCTGTATCCATTTCACCGTCGCTGCAACTCTCACTTGAATCAGCACCAGATAAGTTGTCATTCTGAAACAAAAAAATCTGATGATAATTTGAAATAATTACAATAATATCAATATGAATTATGAACAAATGTAAACTACCGTACGAATAATTATTTTTTGTTTTTGTTTTTTCCCTCCAAATTTGGAAGCTCTGCTTGGATTGCAATGACCCCACTAATGAATTTCAGGAGGAAATGAAATAAGTGAATCAATTATTAGCGATAAGGCAGAATATGAATTATTTTTACCCAATCCACAACACCCTGTATTTTATTCATTAATTAAACTCCATAAAGAGGGGTACCCAATCAGACCGGCTGTTCATTTTTTTACAGCACCTTCATTTAAAATTCCAAACATTTTCATATCCTTTAGTCTAGTCAGTATGGGTCATTTTAGATGAAAAGTACAAGTAATTAGCAGTAAGGCTGATTTTTTTTATAAGTATATTTAAGTATGTAGATTGATATAAAAAAAAAGTTAACCAGTCTATCGATTTCCCAAATTATAAAGAAAATAAAAAACTTTATGTGACCGTTAAGCACATACTAACGGACTGCAAACAATTTGCTGCTATATACAAACAACTTGATCTTAGGCCCAACCTCAAGGAAATGCTTCACTGCCCTACCGAAATCAAGAAAGTCTTACAATTCCTGAAAGCTACCAACCTATACTGTAAAATCTAATCTAAATATTTGTAATAACTATGTAAATATCTGTATTTATTTTTTCTGTGCCAATGACCAGCGCTGTCGAGGCACGTTAAGCTAAAATAAACAAAAAATAAAAAAAACTTTATTTTTTCGAAATTTTTCAATATTTCGCGATGGAAGGAAGGTAGAGAAAAAAAAGGTAGAACGTGTCGCGGGACACACGGTAGGAACTTTAGTTCCTTTTAAGCAAAATTTTTGTAATACATCTGACGTTATAGATAAACAATTTGCATATTCCTCGATGGTCGAGTAGTAAGCAAACCAGACTCTCACGCGGTAGACCCGGGTTCGATTCCCCGTGAAGATTTTTTTTTATTGTTAATTTTGTTTTTAAATAATTATTCTGCTTGATATTAATAGCGACAACAGGTAGACGTTTGAAATATTTAGCAGAATATTCATCATTATAGATAATGGTACGGTACCTACCCTTCATGAGGGAGTCCGACTGGCAACATCTACTTATAACAGCATCGTATATTTAAAAAGGGAAACCGTAGCATTATACAAACTGGACATTTAAGAACTGTACGTTTACCACAAAAAAATTACTGGAAACATAAAATTGAATTGTTAAATTTACAATTTGAAGTTATATTACAGTTTATAGAAATTTTTATTTTCTAGATTTTTTTCTTAAGTGGGTCGTAGAAAAAATATGCTGTTCGACTCGTGAGGATTGTCCATATCGCACTTGAACGAAACGAAACTTCTTTCAAAATATGCCCTTTTACATTTAAAAACAACCTGCCAAATGTCAAATCAATTTATCCATCCAAGTTATCGAATTAAAACATTCAAGTTTTCAAAATTTCAACACCCTGTATTTCGAAAAGTGAATGTGCTAGACCTCTTAATCCTTATATCATTTTGTCCAATTTCACGAGAGGAATTAGTTGTAATTACCCTTAACGTTCGAGATGCTTATACTATTTTTTGCGCGATCGTATTGAAATAAATTCCGAATAAAATAATTTAAATTTCTTCGAAATAAACGAAATGTCAAAAGTGACATTTATACTTATCGATCAGTTTAAAATATATTTTGCATTTTGGTGAAATTGTTTTTATGCTATTTATTAATTTTCGACGTCTGAACGGTAAGTAAATCACTTACCGACGTGTTAAACTTAGAAACCAGTAAACACAACCTACCGTCCTGACAACCGATGCTGTGAATGAACAAAAAAGATCGATCGCGCAAAAAATTTTTTGGAAATAATAGTAAAAATTTATCCGAACAAATTCAAGTAGATCACCAGCACTGCGAATACCAGCTTTGCATAGAATTTTAATATAGGATTGGTGGTTCAGTGGTAGAATGCTTGCCTTCCGCTCGGGCGGCCCGGGTTCGATTCCCGGCCGAAGCATATGAATCGCTGCTTCGTAAACGAGAGAGAGAGAGAGACCCAGGAAAGAGCAAACGCACGCAAGCAAGGCACATGACGAAGAACCGTAACATAACGTAACGTAACGTATCGGTCAGATCTTTTGCGTCGCGACCCCCGATCGCTCAAACATAACCTGACGTAAAGAATTAAAGTTCCAATATTTGGTTTGTAATTGAAACATGGTAACATTAAGCGAAAATATAGATAGCTGTAAACCAATTACAGTTTCTGATTTCCTACTTCCTTACCTCATACACCACAGTCCATCCAAAGCAGTATGGATGTATGTTAAACCATCAATTTTGATATGAAAATTTTTCTAGACTAGACTGTCAAAAGGTTGAGGAAAAAATTGGGATAAATGAATTACAATTTCGGGTTTTAAAGTATTTTTATTAAAATAGAGTTCCAAATTTCGTATAAAGTTAGGAAAAATAGATATAAGGCACAACAATCGAAAAAATCGAATTGGCAAGCACAGGTATATTTATGAAAGTAAGTACATTATTCTCAGTTGTGAGATTCCATTCCAATTTGTATCCACGTTAAACGCAGTGTTAAGAAAATTCTCTTGTGGTTATACTTCATACCCTAATAACTTTTGGAACAATAAACTTTATCTTTTTCAATTCTAAAAATGAACTTAATAAAATGTTCAAAATAATGCAGGAATACTAGTGAGGATACATTTCATGTATCATCATTTTTCATTTCTTTTTGTTTGTTGAAATTTGTGATACTAAGTTTTTTATTTTATTGGAATGTACTTCGATAATTTTATTAATTATTTCCTTTTTAACTGTTTGTTATTTTTATGTTTTTTTTCTACAAGTTACTATGCATACATCCAAATCCTTGCTATAACATGTACCATGGTCCAATAAGTCGATCTCTCGGCTATATATATCAGAAACTATTCATGTTATAACTTTGGGAAAAAAAATTCCTTAGGAAAAGTGGACAAGAGAAATTGCTGGAAATTACTTTCAAGTTTCTAGGTTAACCGCTAGGGGGCGTAACCTGTAAAGAAAAATTTTAAAACCAGTTTTTTGTGAAATATGCCCAATTATACCCAGTGTTAAATAAGTAAACTTAAAAAAGGACTAAATTTCGCACAAATTTGTCCAAGTACTTTCTATTCTATTTTTCCAAATAAAGGGTGGGGGAGAGTGGGAAAGTGCTTGTGGATAAATACTTTCCCACTTTCCCCCACCCTTTATTTGGAAAAATAGAATAACAAGTAATTAAACAAATTTGTGTGAAGTTTAGGCCTTTTTTCAGTCTACTTATTTAACACTGGGTATAATGGGGCATACTTCACAAAAAAACTGGTTTTTAAATTTTTCTTTACAGGTTACGCCCCCTAGCGGTTAACCTAGAAACTTAAAAGTAATTTCCAGCAATTTCTCTTGTCCACTTTTCCCTAGGAATTTTTTCTCCCAAAGTTATAACATGAACAGTTTCTGATATATAGCCGAGAGATCGGCTTATTGGACCACCCGGTATGTGTTTTAAAAGCAATAAATTTACGAGGATGTATTGATATCTACTTAGCCTAGACCAGTTCCATGCATAAACAAAATATTGCGTTACCATAGCAACGAGCAATAACTCATTAGAAGTGTCAGTGTGAGGTTAGACGTAAAAAAAGTAAACCAGGGTTACGCAATAAATTAAAAGAAAACTGTTAATTCCTGGTTGGAACTAAGTCGCAACGTAAATTTCTATAGTTAGAACTACTTTTCACATTTTTGTCGAGTTTTAGGAATGTGGTAGAAGTGTAGCTGCAGAGGGTTCACTGGAGCCAGAAAAATTTTGAAAATGGTCTATGAGATGAGAAAATTGGAACCTCTGATTCCAAGTGTCTAAAAAAATGTGAGACACTGGCGGAAAACTTGACAATACAAGAGTTGAATCAATTGATATTATCATGTGCCTTTTATCACAAAAAACTGCTACTCACTCAACTTTATAATAAGGTGAGGAATTGAAGTAATTAACGCAGTTATAGTTGACGAAAATTCCGCTATTGGAAATGTTTCAATCCATACAAAAAAAAAAGATTAGAATTTGAACTTCAAGTATCGTGTCATGTTTAGAGTTTTCAGTTGATATATTGAAGTTTTTCATTCATAAAGAATAGTAAAGACAATCTGCCAACTCCATTTTGCTATTCAGTATGCATGGTGAGCTTAAGCATTAAAATATCAACCGGATCAAGAAATTTTTAAACCTAGATTGCCAACGTTGAAAATATATACGTAAATCTTACGTACATTTCAAATATGTGCAAAAATTGTCTCAAACCTTTTAATTTAGGGAAAAGCAATTAATTATATAACTTTTGCAGCTTATTTTTATTCAAAAATAACAAAAATTTCCTAAATGTAGCAAATGTTCAAAATTATTTCCTGCAGAATCCATGCAAGCTGCAAAACGTGTTAAAAGTGTTGTGCTGGCCGTCTAAATCATAGCTGGTGTAGGTAACGCTACGACATGCGTTCTTTAACCCTATATTGCCAACTATACGTGAAATTTATTCGTTGATAATCACTCTTTATTAGGTAACTTACAATCCACAACTGCCAGTGTTGCCACAGGTGGCTCGTTCGAGCCAGATCTGGCTCGTTTGAATTAAAAGTTCCTCGTTGACTCCTCTTTATTAAAATTGGCTCGTTTTTAAATTATGCTGAATTTTTTTGAAGTTGAATACATATTTCTGAGCTCTCGTGAATTGAACTGAACGGTGTTGAGTATTGGAGTACTTGGATTGGAATATTTGAATTAGACGGGGCGGGCGAGTGTAATTCGTGAACGCACCACCCCCGAACAAGAGAAATCACGAACGCACCCCTATCCAACCGCTCAACTCTTTTTCTTCTTCTTTGTTGTGTTGTTTTTTAATTTTAGGGCGGGAAAGACACTTTACGCATGAGTTAGGAACATTATTTTTTCTACGACCGTATATACAAAAAAGTATACCAACCCATTTTCAAAAGTTATGTTATTTCAACATACTTATACAAAACTTTAACCAAAAACTATTATTATTATTATAAATATTAGATAATATTATAAACACAATTTGTAGCATTCTGTAAATTACTTAAAATTGCCGGTCCAGTGGAGTTATTTGGTGTTAACTGGTGAGTAGATGACGTTGATGAGGATGGCATCGGTTGCAGATCACATAAAGATGACGGTAACGGTTTTAAGTCATTTATAGATGAAATAATTTTATTTGATATATTTTTCTTATATAAACCCGGGTGGTTTGATAGTTGTTTTATGACACTACTTTGAAGAATGTACAGAGTTATATCAAAATATCTTCATTTTTTTATAATTTCAAAAAATTAAAAATGCAACAAAAAGCTAGAAAAGATGTAGATTTTATTTGATGGACTATTTCTTGAATATTTATTCACATGTTGTAACAATAGTTATAACTTCCTAAGTGAAAAACTATTTAATAAGGTCAAAATTTGCATAATTTTACTTTCCCGCACTAGTGACACTTTCGAAACTAAAATGCGTGCGGGAAAGTGGGTTAAAACGCACGGTCGTAGAAAAAAAATATATTTCCAAGAAATAGGTATTCACTAGTAAAAAACATTTTCAGAAAAACTCGTTCTAGTATGAATTTCGCTCGTTTCCGCCATGTCATCTGGCTCGAAAAAAAATAGGCTTGTGGCAGTTGTCAACTGCCACACAACAGAAACTCGTCGGCAGCCGAATGTTGAGGTGGTGGGAGATGCACTGCTGGAGCGGCAGAACGAGGATACCAATAAAAGGCCAGTTTTTTGAGATTTAAAAAAACTGTACGTAAATTTTACGTATAGTAGGTTGGCAATCTAGGGTTAATAGCAGAAACTTTGTCAAATATAACTGCGTGCCGTAATTAACAACTTCTTTCAGAATTGACCCAAATGAAATTAAAATAATACTATTTTTATTTTATTTTCACGCCATCCTCATGTCCGATATTAAGTTTCCATTATTATCATTCCATTGGTATTCAAATATCAGGCTCGTGAGCTTTGTTATAGAGAGAAAATTATTCAAAGTATGTTCGTATAACCACATCATATAAATAAATGATATTTATACTAGTATAACTAGCGACTGATGATTACAATAGTTTTCAAGAAATTGACTAGAGTATATTTGGTACATTTTATCTCATTTCAAATAATTTTTAAGAATCAGAAGAAAGAGTAGGGAGAAAGTATATTCGAAATACATAAATGATACATTTTTTTTAAATAAAAATAAAAACAGGGATGTCGATGAATTTAACCTAGCAATAAATTTCATATTTATAATAAATAATTTTATACAGTGTGATCTTTTTTTATTTTGTGCACTAAAAAACAGCAAATACGGCGATCAGGATGTCTCCGATTAACTATTTCTATTACTTCTCGTTCACTTCTATCATTGTAACCACAAAAAGTGCAATTTCAACTTTGTCTTGAATAGTTAAATATTTGGAACATTTTTAGTACTTACTATTTCATACAAACGTTTATGACTGACATAAATAAAATTTCAAAATCAAAGCTTACTTTTCAAAGAAATTCGTTACGGAATTAAGCAACAAGAAGGAATGGGATACAAATACCATTACCAGACTTGGAGAGAATGCCATTCAATGGTACACAGACGACTCAAAAGAAATAGAAGGAACTGGGATAGGAGTGTTCGGGTCAGGAGCCAAACACTATGAAAGCTTGGGAAAAAACCCGAGTATCTTTCAAGCGGAAATCCACGCCATGAGAGAGTGCGTCCAGCTCAATATTGATAAAGGATACAGAAGACAAAAGATTATCATGATGTCGGATAGTCAAGCAGCCATTAAAGCAATGAGCTTTTATGTAATCAGTTCCAAAATGGTGTGGGAATGCCTAGACAAACTCAATGAACTAGGCGAGAACAATAGTCACCTCACTATGGATTCCAGGACACACTGGAATAGAAGGGAATGAAATAGCAGACGAACTAGCAAAGAGGGGACTGGGGGCCTGAACCCTTCTGCGGAATCAGCCCCAATGTAATATTGGAAGAAATAGGTAAAGCCGAGAAAAAGAGATCTGACCATTGGAAAGATCTAGAAGGGCTTATACAATCAAATACTCTTCTGGGTGACTACAGACTGTTGAGATCAAATGAATGCATAAGACAAAGTAAGACTGCGCTAAGAGTTTTAGCAGGGATCCTAACGAGACATTGTCGCCTGAATAGGCAATCCATAAGAGTATGGCATAATTTTTATTAAAAACATAGTATATTCTTAATTATAGAGAAACAAAGTTAAGAGCTCCACGGAAAAAATTCAAAAATCAGGTAACGTTTGCAAACATTATTCTTAAATTCAACACTGATAACCACCGTATACCAAATTTACCATGCCGTTACTGAGGTATTTAACCGTTCCGGTCCTGTGAAGTAAATTTAATTTTGAAATATTTCAATATAACCATAATATAATACATAGATATTACGTGTTAAATGGAGCCTAATTACGTAAATATTGATCGTTTTATCAGAAGCCGCATCTATTAAAGGTACCATTAGTTATAGATTTAATTATTTACTGCCATAATAAATAGATCCTATCAGGCTAGCTTTTAGATATATTTGGCTGCTTCACTTTTGGCTTGCCCTGAAGGTTTGGTATACTTGTTTATTTACTTACATCAAAATAATCCCATACATATATTGTGAAAATCATTGTAAATTCGTCGAGTTAAGGTTTTTGCAGACGATGTAGTGGAAGTGGAAAAAGATTACAAGAATATATAAACATTTGGAAAAATGTAATGGAAGAAGATGGTAATAGAAAACCCAAATATCGATACAGAAATTAAGATAGACAACATATAAATTTAACAAGTGAAACAATACAAATATTTGGGAGTAATGGTCAAAGAATCTGGAAGTAAGAAGCAGAAATAAATGATAGGGTTCATAAAACAATTAAAATAAATTATGCTATGAATAGAAAAATTCATAAATTGAAAAGAAATCGCAATACAAACAAAAATAAAGGTATATAATAATATATCGATGGATGCGAATCCTGGACCGTCACTAAAAAGCAGAAGAGCGAAATACAAGCTGCGGAAATGAAGTACTTTCGAAAAACTTCAGGAGTGAATGGAAGGGACAAAATAGAAAATACAAAAATACGAGAAGAATTGAAATACCAACCAATATTGAACTTTATAGAACAGTGAGAACGAAGCTGGTGGAGACACATCCAAAGAATGGACAAAAAAAGACAAGGAGGAAAAGAAGGAGCTTCTGCCAACGAAGCTGCGACTCCGAACTGCCACATGTGAGATATTGCACGAAGCGAAACCATGATAATGGTGCGGCTACAGGGAATCATGGAGGAAGGTACACCGGTGATGATGGAGCTATGGATCCACCTCCACCTCCTGGTGGAGGAGTACTAATTGGAAGAGAATTAGTTAATAAGAGGAGTATGACAGGATTGGCCGAGGGTAACCTTGGTCACGGCTAGATCGCAACTGGCACGCCTTTAAAGGGTGGTCAGTTTGGGGGCAACTGGCTGCATGAGGACTACACCAACTGTTGCGGTGGAAGTGATTCTTGGTCTTCGGCCTCTCCACCATGTGATCGAGGATGAGGCGGGGAGGGCTTACCTGCGTTTGAAACGGCTGGGATACGTGCGAAAAGGGAAAGAGTGCAGGCACGTCAAGAAGCTCCGGCTCCTGGAAGATATTCCAGATCTGGCTCGAGCCGCTGATGAATGCCTGCGTAAGTACTACTTCGCTACCCCATACAGGGCCATGATCCGGGATAGAGAGTCCTGGGAAAAAGAGAGGAATACACAGCCTAATGGGACCGTCTGGTACACAGATGGCTCATGCTCCGGTGATAGAGCCGGGGCTGGAATTTACTTCAGGAACCCAAGAACACAAGTTTGTGTACCATTGGGTGATGGTGTATCTGCATATCAGGCCGAAATATATGCCATCTTGGAATGTGCGCAGATAAACCTAGACAGAGGTTATGTGGATCGACGCATAACCATATACTCCGACAGTCAGGCAGCAATTAAAGCCCTGAGTGGGTATACCAGCAACTCAGGACTTGCTAACAAATGTTGAGAACGACTTGCTAATCTTGCAAGGCGGAACGTGGTGCGGCTAGAATGGATTCCAGCCCACTCTGGTTTTGAAGGCAACGAGATGGCGGATGCACTGGCTTAGGAAGGGGCGGCAGCTCCTTTCTGCGGCCCGGGCCCGACCCTGGGCCTAACAAAACAAAAAATACGTAAGGAGACGAAGAAGTGGCTGAGGAATCAGCACCTCGCTAATTGGAATGCTCTGCAAGGTCCTAGACAATCCAAACTCCTACTGAAGGGATGGACTGATGGACACGTCAGGGCAGCTACTGAACTACCAAGGAGTAGGCTAAGGAAGATAGCAGGACTCCTAACAGGGCACTGCTGTGTGAGGAAGCACCTCTACAACCTAGGATAGAGGAGAGTTCCCTATGTAGGTGTTGCGGCATGACTGACGAAACGTGAGTCCATGTTCTCTTAGAGTGTCCACACTGGGCGTTATTACGCAGGCAAATCTTCGGAGTCCCTGTTATGGCCCCTGGAGACACAAGCAAACATCCATTGAAAAAGATTGTGGCCTTTATTGAAGGGCTCGGCTTCATGGATGTCTAGGTAGCAGGAATGGCACAATGGGCCCGCCAGTGGCCTCAGTTCCGGAACCTTGGCTTGAGTTGTCCAGGACAATGCTCGCCTACTTATTTAGTAGTAGTAGTAGAAGTATGACAGGATTGGAGGACGATCTTAAAGTGTCAAAAGGGGAAAGGAGAGTTATGAGCAGAATGGTGACAGGCGACTTCAATGCCAAGAATACTGCTTGGGGAGGGGTAGGAAAAACGGACAGGAGAGAAGAGATCCTGGGGGAAGTGTTGACATCCAACGGGTTGGCGGTACTGAATGATGGACTGTTGCCCACCTTCGTGAGGGGTGACGGGGGTTCATCATTTATTAATATAACAGCGTGTGATGAATGGCTGGGGAAAAGAGTGAGTAGTTGGAGGGTACTGGAAGATGAGGAAAGCTTGAGTTTACATAGTTATGTGGAGACGAATATAAGAAGAGGGAGAAATGAATTAGTGGAAGAGTGGGGATGGAAGTGGATGAAGGCCAAGGCAGAAAGAATGAGGAAGAAAGTAAGGGAGAAGATAGGAAGGGAACTCGGGCATGATGTAGAGCAACTGTATGATGTGATACAGGGCTGCAGGAGAGAAGGAAAGAGGGGTAATAGGAAGGAAGTGGAGGGCTAATTACCAGAGGAATGAGGAAATAGAGAGTCTGTGGAGAGAGTTTAATAAGGAACGAAAACGAATATTGAGGAGAAAAGTAAGGATGGATGGAAAAGGTGGATATAAGGAGAAGAAGAAGGAGCTGGGGGGCAGGGTGGAGAGGGAAAAACGAAGGAAGTGGGAAGAGTTACTGAGGGAGTTGGGAAACAACCCATGGGGAAAGGCGTATGAGATAGCGGTGAAAGGAATGGGTGGGAAGAGACCAAGAGAAACACGGAATACAGCAGTAGGTGAAATTCTGAAAGACAGACAAAACATGGGAAGAGGCTAAAGAAACATGAAAGAATGGAAAAAAATTCACATATGAAAATTAAATGTAAGATACCTCAGGGTAGTGGAGAATTTTTGTATGAATGTGTAACTATCTGGAAATGTTAGTATTTTCTGTAACCTTATAACAATAAGCGTTCGTTCTGTACGGAGGTAGCTTATCCAAATATAAATCTTACGATATGATTCACCAATAAATATATTCAACCAGTACACTGCTGTCCCACGAGAATCAATCTCAAAAAAATTACCATTTATTTATTCCCAAAGAATTCACTAATAAATTTGACTTATTCAACAATGCTAATACTAATGAAATGAAATGTAGCATTTGTAACGTGACTATTTTTGATGATCGCATCTAAATTAGTTTTCTTGATAGTGCACTCCAATCAAGTAGTTTATGTGTAGCCACCTTCAATTGGGGGTGTGGTCAAATTTATACAAAATTAACCTTATTGAACCTCATTGAATACACGAGTAAAAGGATGATTTTGTGAGTAAATCTAGTCGAATGTAACGGATATTCTAAGGATGAAAAATAGCTAATTATTTATCATTTTATCAACATGAGAATGATTTGAGTGTTCACCCAAGAGAAGAGGGATTATTATTGATGTACCTTGTTGTACTTAGATTTAAACAGTATATCTTGTAGTTTCTATGGTACATTTGAATATTCAATAACAAAACACTATTGTTAAGGATTATTTCAATTTAAAATTATTATAGGGACCACAAAAAAGAATTACATAGAAATAACGATGAGATGCTGGCATTAATAACATAAACGAGCTGCAACTTGTTTACGGGGTAGTCCCGCACCCCGCGCTTGCATCTCCTTACCCGTGGTCGTTCGTTCATTCAACGGTTATACACATTGTCTGATGCGCTTCTGGCATTTTATACAATACCTAGGCAATGTATAAGATGAATCGTATTATACACATTGCCTGAACGTTTTTGGCAATGTATATGATGCCTAGGCATTCTATACAATGCCGGATTATACAGATTGCCTATAACATATCTACTACTTAAAATTGAGCTTCTGTTTAAGCGAACAAGTACTTTGATGTTACGAGGAATTTTTAAGGCTAAATATGAAATTAATAGTTGATTGTTTGACTTATGAATTAACGAATTTATGTTCAAAAGCATCTCAGGTTTTTGCACTATCACATCTAAGATCATCTTTATTGTGTAATATTCTAATAGTCCAGACAAGGTTTTATCTGCGGAAAAATGGAGCTGGATTTTTGTATACACCTTTATAACGGTGTTGTTATGAAGATGTGAAAAATCGAAAGGTCACAAAAAATCAGTTTTTCGCAAATATCTCGCGACCTATTGCTCAGAGGTCAATAGCAGCTATTATAACAATTGTTCCTAGTGAAATTATCTACAAAAAATGCCTGTTGCATTTTTCTGTATAATCAACCGTTTTCAGTGTGGAGCACCTGTCAAGTTGAGTCAGTTTCTTAAATCGTGAAAAGGAAAAATTGAGAAATGTTCGTGTTTTCTGTTATATTTCTTTAAGGCATCGACGTCTTCCAACAATAAAAAAAACTTTGATGACTTTTCAATTTTAAAACACATTCTAATCTGATTTCATAACTTCCCTGTGTAATTATGTACAGTTTTTTGGAAATGAAATAAATAACTTTTCTATTTTTAACAGAAAATATTAACAAAACTTTTCGCATCTCAACTAAATGAAGAAAAATGCCATAATCATAATTCAACCCAAAGCACAGATTATAAAGAGAACAGATACGAAAGCTTGACAGAGAACAGTAAAAAGAGAGAGAGATGGGTGGACATACCCATTCAAATTCCCATCGTCTTATGTCGACTCCGTTCGGGCTGGTTCGCGAAATTTCCCAACAGGGTTGTCAATTTATTTCCTTCAATTTACCATCAAAGGTCAAGTATTTTAAAAGCATTTTTTTTAAGTGTGATAGTTATACAGATACAAATATTCGATAATTACTTGTTTTAAATTAATTAAATTAACAATAAAAGAATTATACAATTGAAAAGATTATAATGTATAAAAATCATAACATAAATATATACTTTTTTCACAAACCATATCCTTGGCAACCATGCACAATAACGGTGACGGCTTGGCTCAAAAATATGCTCCAAAGGATGAGTGTATGTAATTTAATATCCCGGCCTATGATATAGGAAATTTGATATTAACTTTGATGCTACAAATTATTATCAAAATTCTTCCTTGCATAGGTGTTGTATTCCCTTTGATAATAAATAAATTGAGAATTATTTGTAGGTACTTTAAAATTTGGTTTATTTTTGTAATTATCTGTGTTATCTAAAATAGCTATTTATGCCATCAGTTACGAAATGCCTAATTTTGTGTAACGCGTGAGATTTTTGCGGAACGAACGAAGTGAGTTTCGCAAAAACTCACAAGCTAACAAGCGATATTGAAGAGGCAGCAGGTAATGCTCTATTAGCAGTAAGTCCCAAAAAGTCAAAGGCAGTTTATGATTTGGCATACTAAAAATTTGTTACGTGGTGTGATGAGAAGAAAGTAAACCATGTTAATAAGAAAGTTTTACTTGCATATTTTGAGGGTAAGAAAGATCTAAAAGTTTCCACATTATGGACACTTTACTCAATGTTAAGGTCTGAACTAAATCTGAAAAGGAATATTGATATTAAAAAATATACAAATTTGGTAGCATATATTAAAAGGCAAGCGGGCGGGTATAGTGCTAAAAAGTCAAAAGTTTTTATTAAAGAAGATTTTGCCAAATTTTTAGTGGATGCTGATGACAAAGAATACTTAATAGCTAAGGTTGCAATGATAATTGCAATGGCAGGAGCATGCAGAAAAGTAGAATTAACATTTCTTCCAGTTGAAAATGTTATGGACGAAGGAAGCCATTTTCGTGTTGATATCCCACCTTAAAAAAATGATACGGCTGGAGACATTGAAAATACGAATCTTGTTGGAATATCAAGAAAATATATTAAGTTGCGTCCCCAGGTTCTTAAACACAACATATTTTTTGTAAAATATGTGAATGGAAAATGTACCAGAAATCCTGTGGGAATTAACACATTTAGTAGTCTGCAAAAGTTATTGCACAATTTCTTGGTCTTTCAAATCCTGTTCTATATACTGGCCACTGCTTCAGAAAAAGCTCTGCCACTTTCCTAGCAGACAGTGGCGCTGATATTTTAAAAGTATAGAGGCATGGAGGTTGGAAATCTACCTCTCTTGTGGAGGGATATGTTAAAAATTCCATGAAAAACTTATAGAGCAAGAAATATTTGGTGAAACATCTAATGCAATGTGCGCCGCTTCCCAAATAACAGCAAGTTCGAGCAATGAAAAAAATATGTCGTCGGGAATTAATTTTAATAATTGCAATAATTGTGTTATCAATATTTATAATAATTAATTAATTTATAATTTATGTTTTTAACTTGTATTATAACAGTTTAATAAATAGAATAATTCTTTTTGTCACTAATTTTGAAATACATTTTTCGTCACCAATTGCATAAAATTTTACTTTATGCAACTAGTTACAAAAAGTAAGACGTTTCATAATGTCAATCAGTTTTAAAAAGTGTCACTTTATATGTCAAAATTAGAAAAATGTATTTATTAATTAATCTCCCAAGAGTAATGACTATTTATAACAATTCATAAGAATGTACATAGGTATTAAATAAATTCCATAAATATATATTCGATCATGATTATTGTTTTAATTCATTGTGCAGTTTCAAAGATTTAGTGGAAACTTCCAAAAAACTAGATCCGGCACTAGAAATTGTTATTGTCCCCGAGTCAACAGTGCAATTTGGTAAGAAATTCAGATTTTAAACTGGCAACATCGCGGCCATACCGAGTTAAAGGTCCAAGGTCATTGAAGACGGAGCTGAAAATCGTTTGATGTTTTACCGGGATTCGTATCTGTTCTCTTTATAATCTGTGACCAAAGTATAACATAATTGAAATAAAATTTGTTAAGCGCCTATGAAGATTCGCAGTCAGTCAACCCTGTTTTTTCTTTAACAGTTCCTAAATTATCCATATTCACACTACTCATAGGAATAGCGACAAATTGCGGTTGAGTGATATTTGGACCTTGTAGTAACCCTAAAATCATCCCATCGGGCGTTGAAGCATATCCCATACCCGCTGGTGTTTGTAAAACTAATGGAAGTGCTTGAAGTCTAGTTGATGTAGGTCCAACTGAAGAAAGTACTGTTGGATTTGCCCCAATAGACGACAATAACGAAGTACCGGTTGTGAATGCAGCTGTGGACAAAGTACTTGTAGGAACTGTAACTGGTATCACTGTACTGGCTGTGGTGGGAACTACATACATGCCTTCAAATTTTGAGTTCGAACTATTCAAAGTACTAGCTGTAACTGGACTTTCTTTCGATTGGTCTTTGGAACTTGATTGCGTAGGTTTAGTGGTCTTGCTACGATTGCTTACTAATTTTTCCGTCATAGAGGGATCATTAGTGATAATTTTGTCCTGATTGTTCGAAGTATAAGCACCTTCTATTTCTTGATGGAGTTTTTGTGCAGCACTTTCCATATTGTCTACACAGTCTTCAGATATTTCCATTTCATCACTATCACTTTCAGATACAGTATCACCGTCCTGAAACAAAAAAAAAACATAAATACTTAGATCATTTTTGGTTTGTGATTAGAAGAGAATAAAAGCGTTAAATAGTAAATAATTTTAGAAAATTAATTCCTCGATATTTAAATTAACCCTACCACGAAAAATAGTTAGAGGAAATGGAGAATTTTATTTATACGGAGGGTACTGATATTACGACAAATTTCTGAATATTATATTATTATATCACAAAATGTTATTGAGAAAAATAGGAAATATATTTGAGGTCCATATTTTGTTTATTTATTGTATCACTTTTGGATTAGAAGCTTATGGCTTCCTTAGCGTAGTCTACGAGGATGTATTGATATCTAGTTAGCCATGCATAAACAAAATATTGCGTTACCATAGCAACGAACAATAACTCATTAGGAGTCTCAGTGTGAAGTTGGACGTCAAAAAAGTAAACCAGAGATACGCAATTAATTAAAAGAAGAAAGATGTGCACCGAGAATCGAAAAATTGAAGTATCGAGCCATCATCAAGTACCTGTATTTAAAAGGGTTAAGAGGTAAGCAGATTCACGAAGATATGCTTAATACCCTTGGTGATCAATGTCCATCGTTCTCTCCAAGATCTAAGAAGTTTCGTGTCCAAAAATCTGCTGGAAAAGTTCTTACTTCAGTTTTTTGGGATTGTGATGGACATGATTGATTTTTTGGATAAGAATAGAACAATAACCGGAGATTACTATTCGATATTACTAACCACTCTACGGCAAGAAATTAAAGAGAAAAGACGCGGAAAGCTATCCAAAGGTGTTTTGTTTTTGTAGGACAACGCCTCTGCACACAAATCTGATGTTGCCATGCAAAAAATTCGTGATTTAGGGATTTAATTACTAGAACACACCCCACATCCACCAGATTTGGCTCCGTTCGACTATCATCTCTTTCCTCTACTGGAAAAAAAGTTTAAAAGGTCGTAAACTTTCCACCAAGGAGGAGATAATAAAAGCTGTGGAAGTCTGGTTTGCAGGTTCAAAAATATGCAATTAGAATTATTGCAAAGTTGCGATTTCGCGATTCATGTAGGGAGTTTTTTAAGAGATTTAGAGTTCTCACACTAGCTGGAGTATATATTTTGGAAGCATGTGCGTATATTCATAAGAATAAGTCAATATACGTTGCCGAGCGTGCTTCTCATAACTATAACACTAGGAATAAGGGTCAATTATTAATACCTAGGCACCGGACGACACTTTTTGAGAATGTGGAGTATCTGGGATGTAAGTTGTATAATACTCTTCCAGACACCATAAAGAATAGTGGCAATCTACACAATTTTAAGAGTAAAGTAAAAGAATTTTTGTTGGACAAAAATTGCTACACAATAGAAGAGTTTCTAAAATAATATTTTATTTTTGACTAAGACACCAAAAATTTGTTGTTTGGTAGATTCTTTTTTTTTTATTTACTATTTGTTGAAAATTTATTTTATGTATATGTTTATTGTATATGATTTTATGACCTGTTTCACAATAAGTATTGTATAATTTCTTTGTACAATTTTTTTTTATTTGGTGAAATAAATTTTGTCTATTCTATTCTATTCTAATTAAGAGGAGAATATGTTGAGTAATAACATATTTTGACATTGAAATTTAGTTTGGTTCTATAGTAGGCTAAGAATTTTTCAATATACATACAGGGTGTCCCACGACGATTAAGA
>CAJUYG010001950.1:0-28027 GCA_910591675.1 Galerucella calmariensis
TAATTGATGCAAAAGGTATTTCTGATCGTCCTGCAAAATTCACTTCTACGGGCCCTATGGGGAATAGCACAATAGACTTAGTTTGGGTTAACAGCTCGCATTTGTCTTTTATTAATGACGAGTTTGCTCCACCAGCATTTCCAGGAGGCGCAGAGTTTTTGAATCATTGTGATACCGGTTTCGTCCATATTGAATATTTCTCCAGGACCAATTTTCAACTTTGTCACATAAAAAAAAAACTTGGCAACATTTTGTTCATTAAAACAAAAAGTATAATCCTAACCGTAATATTAAACTGAAGGTTCAAAGTGTTCACCGTTAACGTTAACATCAATGCAATGCTGTAAGAGGGGGCCCAACTGATTGGCCAGGTCGGTCGGTTGTAAGGAATAAGTTTATGAAATCCCCCGGCTATTAGAGATGGCATGAACTATTCTGCTGCATTGCATTGATGTTAACGGTGAAAATTTTGAACCTTCAGATTAATACTACGGTTGGGATTATATTTTGGTGGCTAGTTTTGTTTAGAATAAATTGCTCAATAAAATATATTATTAATAAGGAATTTGTGTTACATACAACGTTTAATGCTTTCACATAATAGGTCAGGAATGCTTGACAACAATTAAAGTTACATAATCGAAGACTCTCCTTTTGCTAGAAAGTACAGGGTGTTCCATTTGAAAGAAGAAAGAAAATGACAGGTTCGAGTTTCCGTTCACCCTGTATATAAGAAAGAATTTAATTGAAATTTAATAGGATACAGAGATATTGCATCATGTTACGAAACTCTGTTTGGCAAAATACATTTTTTTTCTTTAACTTACAACAAGCTACAGAGCGTTGATTTACCTACGATTTTCACATAAACGTGCTCATATCTTTTGAAGGACTCTGTATAACGTGGCAAAACATCATATTAGAAGCTTCAAAAAAATGTAACCAATCCGAATTCGGTATAATATACAGGGGTCCCATTTGAAAAATCATATGTTTAGTTTGTAACGGAGTTATGCAGCACTCTGTATAGTTCGATATAATTTTAAAATATGGACCTCCAACACATCTACTATTTTTGTTGATAATATTTTTTGATATCTCTTTAAATAACCCATATACCGAAGTTTGTCGTAAGATTGGTACACCCTGTATATTTATATAAATATACGAACTAGTGAAAAGTGGGAAATGCAGCAAAGTAAAAGAGAGCGCTCTAAAGGTTTTACTAGCTCTCGGAAAGTTTTATTTCCATCATCAAGGAAACTACGAAAATTATATGGTATAATTGACAATTTGTAAAACTTCATTCTACTTAAAACTTTGATGAGAATGGATAACAAGATGTACAAAAAATAAATTGAATGACACATATTTAATGATTGACACACTAAAATAAAACTGTTGAAATATAAAAGTCATCAATTCACATGATTAAAAACTATTGAAATCTTTATCACTTCCAAATGGTTAGTGAAGTCATAATTTTTACTCCGTGAAATTTGGCCTACGCTGCCTGGGTTAAATCTTCTCAGGGAAATCGCAAACAAGCAGTGGAAGGAAAAGGAAGTTGTCAATGTTGAAACACCACTTACGATTTAGAAGATTGTGAGATGGCTGGTAATAGGAAAGTAAACCGCGTGTGTAATGTAGAATTCAAGAAGCGGAGTTTGCCGCCTTTTTCCAATAAAAAGAAATTGGAATTCACACTTTTAACGAATAGTTACTTTATAGGAGATAGGATAGATAAATCGGAAAATAAAACGAAAATGGACCACTCCACCTTTCTTTTTGCCACTTAGTTAACCGCAGATGTTGTTTCTGAGGACTTGGAGATGTAGTGGCAAAAAAAGTAGGACAATAATCACAAGTTATCCCAGTAGCTCATAACAAAAGCTAGGATGATTATACCTAGAGGGGCTGAAATTATTCACAGAACTTTGGATATTTGTGTGACTATTGGAAAATACACTGACACGTCAGTCATTGTCTGTCATTCTGTGGATATGATTGAAATAATATAATATGAATATGTTTTTTTTTCCTGCGGGCGTAGAAAAAATATAGTAAGCTCCTACTCTAAAAATCATCATGAGAAAACTCGTGACCAAAGTAACGTTTTCAACACTTGTTACTAAATATACTATTAAACGCTTCTTTCCGAAACAAAATACGTCCAATGTTCTCATTTTCAAAGTATTGTTTGTCATTTCAAGTACTGAGATCCGACCAAAAACTTTTTGTGATCTAACAAACGATACAGATGCGATATATGAAATTTGTAAAAAATAAAACAAACTTCTACGAGACCGTTTCCTCTTTATTGGCCGCTCATCAATTTCGATAACTACTTGGAAGTTTTAGAAGCTTCCAGTTTCAATGAAAAAGAAAATAAAGCAAAAATTGAAGCGTGGCGACGCTGCAGAAAAAATGTTGTTTACTCTTCGTTCTTTATGTATTCATGTATTTATTCTCCCGATTTTGTCGATGAACACAAACATACCCTTTTCGAAAAAGGACGGGAAGGAGAAGGTAGTTGAGTTATTACTTTTAACCACCTCATTACATTCGGCTAATATACACTATGGAAAATTGTTAATACATCCACTCAAGGTTAGAGCCACAAATTAAGTCATTTTCTGATTGTCACTACTTACCCATCTTCACTTACGGTTTTGGATCAAAAAATTGGTTCATTTACAAGATGCAACGATCGCTTTGCAGATAATTACACGAAACTATACCTAATTATTCAATTTCTACCTTTCTCCTGAGACTCTGACGGCGTATCGACATCTCTTTTGAAAATCTCATGAGATTCCAAACAATTTTTCCTATTCCTGAAGGTCAATGTATTAATCGGTAATATACGTCATTATAACACTGAAAATAGTGTCAAATTGTACCCGTTACACGACAGTAAAGTTGTAGATAAAAATTAAAACCATACTTTGTTTCCTTTTATTGTAATAATCCACTCGCTACAGCAGTGCGGTGAAAATATTACCGCACTGTTATTTTCTAATTGCTCAGCAACTGCCAACTATTCTGGAATGTTGAGCTTTGCGCATAGTAAACAGGTCAAAATAGTGTCACTTCTCCAACTATCGGAGACAAACTACTATATTGTTGCAATATTAATCAAATTTCAAGTTACTTCAAATGAAAAATCGAAAAATGGACCAGTAATGCCATTTTACAAGGAAAGTGAAATAGCAGTAATCTTGAATATGCCGCAAAGAACTGTAATATTACAGGTATCTTCTTTTTCGACTACCCGTTCGTTCGGAGTACATTCTCGCTAATATGGAAATTTCTAAATTAAAACCCGATTTCAAGGAGTATTTCTGGGAGAATTGTACAGTCCTAAAGCTCAACTCTCCTCATAGGAGCTATTGAAGAAAGAATCCATAACATCGGATTGTACAAGCGGTAATAAGATTTTCGTGTGGCGTTTACGGGTTCACAGAAACATTTTTACGGAGAAATCTTTGGAAAAATGCTAACTTCTCAGCATTCAGCATTTGAAAATAAAGTTGTATAGTCAAAGCATATTTTTTAGCATACATATACATTATCATGATATTCACTTACGAGCAGACGAAAAACCGCCCAATATTATAGTGCACCGGCTTCATGACGTTTTCTCAGTTTATATGCTGATTGGAATTATGGGGGAATACCCAATTCGGTCACATGTCCGCTTCATCCATCAAATGGAATTGTTCATACCAGTTTTCTCCAAACTAATTTCCAGGAACTACTTGAGGACATCCCACTGAATATCAGACAAAATATGTGGATCATGTACGGTACATTTTTGTTAGATTTATGGGTCTCCTTGATCTCCAGAATTGAATCCATGTGTTTTCTGGCTATAGGGTAACCTCTAGAAATCAACGATACTTGATATTGATTTATTAATTAATGAAGAATTAAATTATGACATTCTAAATTTTTTCTCTATATCAGATATTTATTCCATAAAACTCAATTTCGGAACAAGAGTTGATATTGAATCAAGATAAAGATTGATATTTCCACACCCTGTACATAATGAATTTTCAATTATCTGATGGAATAGATTAGTCAATCAGTTTCACAAAGTAAAGTCCATTATTTGCGTTGTCTGCGGCTCTGAAAATTCCAATTGATTTTTTCAATAGCTTGGATCAATTTCTTTTGTCTTCCTATCATTCATCTAAACTATATGACTCAGAGCCTGGTGATCGATAAAAGTCTCAAGTTGTTTTGTGATTGAGAAAGTAATTTCAATCCATAAAGCTTAGAGCAAGCAGCCATTCCCAGATACCCAGCGGTAACTCAACGATATAATAGCTCTACAGAACATATCCCGGAGTCCATTAATCGTTATTATGTCAATTGCAGAAATTTCCAGAATTAGCTTAATATTTCCATGCCGTTTCAAGTTATTTGTAGGATTGACTTCGTTTCTATAACTATTGTAGCGATAAAATAGAGTTACAAACTAATTAGTCGCAAAATGTACTTGACACTGTGAAACTTCACATCGCGGATGTATGATTTCATCAAAAGGATAGTGATACATTGTAGAAAGTAGCTTGGTACACGTTGTTGAATGTTATGATACTTATACAGTAAATCAGCTAATTGCTTTTCATTCTTGACGACATCTACATATATGAGCGTGATAACGTCATCAATGAATTTCTTAACACTCCGTATCTCGGAAACTAGCAATATTTGCGTAAGGCATGTTGAGCAGAATCATCATATTTTAAGGTCTAGAATCTACAGTTCAGAGATTGGACATTCTTAATGAATCACCCTGTATTTGAGGTTAAGTGTAAAATAACATTCTACCAATATAAGACAAACGTGAAACAGGAGAATACGTCACCGATTATGACGTAACGGCAAAGGATGGCTAAACAAACTCTATGCATTATTTAATTTTTTTTATGTTATAAAACTCTCAACATGAAATTACTACGTCAAAGGCTGTACTTTTTTTGTTTGAAATTAATATCAAGGACGAAACGTTTGTTGTTGGTTGGAATGGCATTTTTCCATATCAGAACATCCATTGTTAGAACAAAGGAAACATTAGATTACGAATCTCCAAAACAGCAGTGCATCATTATAAATAGCTCTTCAATGTAACCCGAATATTTACAGAATAGTTTCAGTTTATAGGAACCGAGCAGTTGAGGCGGTGCTTCATATGCGAGAACAGGTAATTAACGATTGTAGAGTATGAAGTACATAATGTATCCTTGTTAACTATTGTATCATTATTCTTGAGCGTTTGACAAAAGTTTTGGCATTCATTACTCCGTTCACTAAAACACTGAATAGAGATTAATTTGTCTTCTGGAAACATTGTTCCGGATTCTAAGGCCGGAAAACTTTTTATCGTCCTCAACTCCCTGTTCAACTTTCTTTGCCTTATACAGTAAGATTTTAGTATGGAACTAGTCAATTATGACATAATAAGCTTTGACCTGCCTTTCACTCACCTCTTACTTATTGGTTTTTTCATATTACAATTTTCATTTTGTTATGATTTTAAAAAATTTTTTTTACAAATTTTAATGTGTAATATAGTCGTACCCCGAAGAAAAGTTTTATTAAATATTTTTTCGGAAAATCAACACAAGGATGTACAAACTCTGTTGTTCGACTAATATTTATGAGTGATTCAACGATATTATCTTCCGCAGCAACTTTCTCAAAATTCATTTGGAATAATGTTTCTAATAATGAGATAATTTAGCTTTGAAACAAAAACAACAAATTCAATCAATGCATGAAACCAAGGCTCATAAATGTAATATGAAGATCAAATAATAAAGTATTATACTAACAGTTTCTCACCTTTCTGAATCCTTCGAAAAACGGTGAAATTTTCCATCACAATTATAATATTTATTGTTACATCCACGAACTACACACACTACCCGTTTTCTTCTTTTTAATGGTATCCATTGCAACAAAAAAAGGTTATAAACTATAAAAATAATACCGAAAACCCGTAAAAATATAAGCTGTAATAATAGTATATTATTAAACGAGCAATTTATGATAGCCATAATTCACGATGGGTGACGTTCACCCAAGTGAATTATGGCCATAAATTGCGAGTAGAATACTAAACTTTGTCCACGACACTTAATTTATTTATTAATAAATAAAAGTCAGTAGCGATTTGGCATATTACTAACCTCAAAATGTTGTGGCAGCTACTTCAAATAATTTGACATATATAGAGATGGGCGATACTGTAGAAAGTATCAATACAACGTACCGTTATAAATATATTGTTTTGAAATACTTAATATTAGAAAATATCGTTATGAAAAGTATCAATACTAAAAATTACAATATTTTATAGATACGATATAAGTCAGAAACAAATTTCCTGAACAAAATACACAGATTTAATAGTTTATTTCATATTGTACCCCCATCTCTAGTCGGGAATTATGAACCATAATACACTACAGTGTATTATGAACCATAATTCACGACAGTTGATATATGGGTACCATATACCTTTAGTTAGGAGGAAAAATATTGACTTATTATTAGGTGGTCGTGGACAAATAATTTTATTCGCAAATCCACCGCTGGCACTTTGGTTGAATCGTAGCACTGGCCGCCGGATGAGTTACTCATTCGAACGACGTTGAAGGTCACAGAGAGCTCGGCAGTGTAACGTCACGAGATAACATACTGGTTCATTCCTATACTGTGCTTCCACTACACAGCAACATGTAATAATACTAATCTGGGACCTCTCGATATTGATAACACGCGTTCTGACGTGTTAAGGGCTCCTGATGACACATTACAATAATGTGTGCGTGTCTACTTGAAATAATTTAATAGATATCTGTAAAACACGTGCAATAATGTACCTTCACTCAACAACTAACAAATGTTATCTTAAATAATGAAAAACCTTTCGTAACAATTATATACTTCCCTAAAAGCTCGTTACCCTTATCCAGTTATACTTCTCCCTTATTTTCAATCCTGCTGTGGTAAAGAAAAAAAAATCCTGAAGAACTTCATAAAACGAGTCTGGCAAGCAAGTATATCCTTTAAAATGGGCTATTCAATTTTGCCGTGATGAGCAAACTCGACTTTTGTTTTTCGCGACCTTAGATTTCTTCGCTTGAATGAGATTCCATGAATAGTCACCATAGAAAACTTGAAAGTCGTTCTAACTTATGAATGCCTTATTAACCATTAAGCCGTCATTTTCCTTAGACGTTTTTTGTCCAGTAAAATAGTTCTGAAAATAGCATGATAGTTTGCCAGATTAAGAATTAGTCTTCAATGAAATGTTCCAGAATTGAAATGTTTTCTGTTCAAATATTATAATTTGTAGTTCCGCAGTTTTGCAATTTCTTTTACAACAAATTTAACAACACAACGGTTGAAATCAAATGTTGAAAGCAAATGCAATGTTTCCTTTAATTAACTAATCTTCTATTTCATCTACAGTCCAGCTTGTCTTGGAGGCTTGTTCATGATTTCTGGGTGATATGGTGCGTTATCTAATACGATGAAAGATGGTTCACTAATTTTTGGCAGTAATTTTTCTTTCAACTATTCAGTGGACATCTCTGTGTTCATATCGTCAAGATAGTCAGTAGAAAATATTAAGTCTGCTCCAATAACAAAGCCGCTACCACCTGCATGTAAAATAATATGTCTTTTTCCTCCATCTCCCGTATGTTTTATAGATTTTATATCATCATCCTGCCATATTTTGGTTGCTGCCACTTTAGAAAATATTCATGTTTCATCTCAAAACTATACTGTTTTCAAAATTGAATACTCTTGTGAACTACATTACTTCTTTCACATGAATATTTCCTGTTATTTTCCATTTCATATTTGAAACCTATCTCTTTTAACACTTTTCAGATACTTGTTCTGTCGATGTAAAATATCTGTTTCTCTCTCAATTTTTCCATCAAAGTATTTAAACTGATATGCTCCTTTTCACCACGCATTTCACACACATTATTACGAATATTAAATCTCATTCCGTTGAGCATATCCAAAGCTTTCAATAATTTGCAAGCTATTCAAGGGATTGTTTGCAGTTCCAGACTGTTTTAGACTGTTCACCTCATAGCCTTCAAAGTTGCCTGGATATAAAACACAATAAATTGAGGCATTCTTTGGTGAAAATTCATTGCCAATAGTACCGCTTAAAAGGGGCATGGGCCGAGGGACCTACAATTTCTTTTCATAGTACTTCGTTTATCTTTACCCAACAGTATGATAAGTGAGGGCGATTTCATATCGAGTTATCATATAGTTCTATCATATTGACAGCACGATCTCGGGTAAGGGACCCTGAAACCGCTATAAACCATAGTCGTATATTATTATATCTCAATTCACCGAAACCGAATAAATATGGACAATAAGTAGGATATTTAAACGTGGGAACCCAAAACCTACTTAAACATAAAAATTACACTCACATACTACCTACTTATAGTAGAAAATAGTACTCTCATAGGCTCCGCCCAATGGCATCTTGCGCCTTGTTTGGATGACAACTCACTCGATTTAATTTGCAAGTAATTTCTAGTACAAATAGAAGCTGTTTTCACTCAATGGTTTATTTTGCAAGTGTATATGATGGATATTTATCTGATTTATCGTTTATGTATCGGTGATTTATGAATAAAGTTTGTGGAATCATTTATCCGCGTATATTTCAATTTAAAATGACGTCAACAAGTTTTAAGAGAAAAAAACTATAATACTGAATGTCCAATATTAACTTGTGCATCAACGTCCTTCAAGTAATGTTTCTTTACTGATGTGCTTCGAAAACCACTATACCACTGCAAACTCAATTCTATTAAACTTATATGGGAGAAAGTGAAAGGTGACGTAGCACGAAACATAAAACTTGGAAGACCCACATCGACTACTGCAAAACTCTTTGTCAAATGTTTCTGCAAAAAAAGTAGCTGTGAGTCATACGCATAAAGAAGAAGAAAATATGTGGCAACTGGATAGTATCATGGATGGAACCGTTGAATCTAAAATAATTTAAGTTGGAGTTAAATATTTGGCAGATTCTGATTGAATGGAATTTTGATTGGGTACATCATCTGCAATTTTTCAACAAATCAGCTCTTTTTGGGGCTACAAATGATTCTCATATGTGGAACTTAATATTTGAATTGAACAGTCTAGGATCTTATTTTTACCCAACACACTGCACTGTCACGGAAAATTCACCACTTCTAAATATAATTGATTGCTAGTGGTATTGTTCTCGCTACCTGCGGTTCACTATCCAGAATCATAAGAATCTAGCGGAAGCTGCTAACTGAACACTAATTTACATGAAGAAGCTCTTATAATTCTCTTCAATTCTTTGGATCACCCTGAAGGGTCTCAGACACGTTTTTGAATTTATGATGAGCTTTTCAGCTATCAATATAATAAAAATACACTATATTTCATGCTTGTTGAAAGCGACTTGTAGCCTTGCTGTCACCCATGTTAACGAGGGATATTCACAAAATACGGAAATAAATAATAATTGGACGAAATTAACACTCAACAAACTTCATCTTCCATTTTGTGCCGCGATTAGAGCATCGCTTGGCTGGATTTGCGAATTACTCAATTTTCCAGTAAATCAGGCTGTTTAATGATACAAATATCAAGTGCTGTTGACAGAAGTCGTTGATTAGAAGCTATTCATCCATCAGTTCTATATAGGTATAGGACTCAATATTACAGGCTAGTGCGGTTAAATCAAAGGTACATGCTTTAATAATAGAGGATAATTGAACAAATTAAAATGATATTCAGAAAAATCACGAGAGCCGGAGGTGTTTGAACCTAAGTAGCATTCAACGTACAAATCATAATTACCAGTATACCTATCCATAATATTCAGGGCATTTTCAAAGGATATACCTGTGACATCCATGGAATATTTCTATTACCAAGTTATATGTGCTCCAACAGATTCGAACTATACTGAATACTATACGTTTACGGAGCTTGTAGAGCTTTATTAAAGCGTCTGACGAAAGTTTTGATCCATGGAAAGTGTCTGACACTTATGATACTACTTCATAATATTATTCTACAAAGCATATATGGAAATCAGACATACAAATTTAAGTGGAGTAACTCAGTAACTTAGGCCACAAACACACAGGTATTCAAAGCACAGGAGATGCTACTGAGAACCTAACATTTCATATATTTGAAAATTAGTTATGTTTTATCGCTCTTGGATCTTGGACTATCATGGTTACTGCAGAAACTTGCCATGCTGCCTGCCAACCCTGGTCACGTGTCTCATCGGTTGAAATTTCAGGTAATGTAGTGTGCAAGCAAAGCATGTTGTTAGTTTGTGTGCTGTGAATTACTGAGAAATTGATAAGTGAACTATTACTTCAAATTATCAGGATTATCAAGTTTAATCTTGATCGTTTATGTTAATTATTAAATAGCCACTTATTTGTTTTCATGTGATGTCGTATATTTGTATTGTCTCCAGGGTTATAATGTTATCTTTACAAAGAAAATGCAGGTTCCCATATAAAAGTTGGGGAAATGGTTAATGATATTGGTTGAATAATTGGGTCTAATGTGAACAGTAATCCATTTACAAGTGCGGTAGTGGTTTCACACTGAAGATAATGGAGTAGATGGACGTCATGTTATTCGATTTTATATATATACTATACTTCTTAAATTGCTTCATAAGCATTTTTCAACTTTGGTTGGAAATAACAATTTCTGTCGATTCCTCACCACCACTTCCATAGAAAATATTTTAGATCCAAAATATATAGTTATATAAATCTTCTAATCACACCCCGTCTTTACTTAGTAATATACTTAGTGTGAAGTGAATATCTTTAAAATTAACGATGTCAGCCACTGCCTTAAAAAAATTGAAAATATTTGCTCAACACTGTTTGGTAACAAATCTAAATAAGTGTCAACGATTATGATTTAATATAAATCCCAAAAGGGAATATCCGTGCAACTTCTATAAAGTTTTGGAAGTTTTCCAGAAACGATAGTCATTTATTTAATATGTCAACATATCCACCGATATCTATATAACGTAGAACGATTAATCTTTGGTGTTACTTGGCACAAAATAACTTCATTAATTTTATGTGATCAGCTTTACATTATATAGAAGCACAACTATGTATTTGGTTGTTGAACATAATTTAATAGCTAGCCACTTTTCTTTTCATACAGGGTTAGCCATAACCATTGGGACAAAGGCTGAGGGCAGATTGCTCAGACCAAAATATGTCGATAAAACCAAATAGGTCTCAATAAAATATTGTTGTGAAAAAAAGATAAAGGGCGTTGAAGTTGAATAATATATTCGTTTTGTTTATGCTAATGATTTCACTGTATATTTATCAATTGTTATCAAAATGGACACAGTGTTTAACTTTATTAAGAAAATATTCTTTCTGATGTTGAAATCCTCTGGTAACTTGTTTTGACGAAGCTTTTCAACGATTTTGATTAGGAAATATGATATAAAAATTATTTGTACGTAAAATTGGTAAAATTGGTGGTTAAACACCATATGTTCATCCGTTTTCGATAAAAACACAATTGAACATTTCAGATTATAGAAGGGGACTTTGAATATTATTCCATTGTCGAAGAGTGTACTCTGGCCTGTCAGATAATTGTTGCTGGTAAGTAACATTTCTTGCCGGTGAATAATTTTTGCTGCGAGTTTATCGTCAAATGCTGAATTTTTTTCAATCATTTTACAAATCTAGAGGCGCACAAGCACATGTTTGCGGTTTTCTGCAGAAAGAAGGTACGAATTATTATATCCAGGCATCAAGCAACCAAATTAAGAAACTTTCTCGAATCTATTTGATCGTTTGGGTGAAACCGGGTCATTTCAAATAAATATCAAGGTAGTGGTCCGGAACAAATCACACCTAATTAATTAGATGAAATTTTGGATTAGATAAAAATCCTACAGTAAGTTAACGTCATTTGTCAGCAGCCACAGGAGTAAGTATTATTATAATTCTAAAGGAAGAAGAGTTTAACCTTTATCACTCCACATTTGTTAAAAATTTGCTTCCAAGAGACGGTTACAGTTCTGCCTACTAGCGACTTACCAGACAAGGGTTGTATAATTGGCGAAACAACCATTATCTATTGGGAACAATAAAATCCGCATGAACTGTAAGAAAGACATAAGATTGAATTGAATATTTGGTGTGGTATTATAGGCGACCATAATCGCATCCTGTCATTCGCAAAGCTACTGGTCTCAGCTGGAGGACATCATGAACATTTGCAATGAAGTTCTACTTCCATGTTCATGTTCATAACAATGTTGTTGCTTCTATTGGAATGATGAAGACATCAAACAACTCATTAACGATAAAAATTATCACACATCTTTTAAAGTAACTTTTCGTCTTAGAATTTGGAGACGTATCGCCTACAACAAATATTTGAGATTACTTTGGAAACACCCTGTAGTTAATGACGTTTCCTCCAACCTCATCGAACACATTTTCTTGGATCTTCTTATCAAATATGCAAAACATATACTTGAATTACTTCTCTGGAGATATGAAGTTCTCAAATTTGTTGAAAAACTTCGCCTCGTCAGACACGTTTGCATAAATTTCTTATTACGACTAGTTTTATTTTCCAGCTTTGCTTTCTAGACGCCAAATGTTATGAAAAGCGTGATTTGAATGATAATTCATGTGTGAGTTATGTCATTGCGATGTCATTCATTCCACAATGAAAGTTTGAACTTGCAAATGTGCAGTTAATTTCTTCTTATTTCTACGCGTTTATTCCATGCGAGATCATTGGGGGCTTTTATAATGAAACATATCCACTACAAAAACAGCAGCTCAAAATCTTGTTGAACCTGCCCACTCTACCAATATCACAGCTTAAGTAGTTGCAGGCCTAGTGAGTGAATATACTCACAAACTAGCCAACAAGTTACTGTTAAAACTCTTAGCGCAGTTTTACTTTGACTTATGCATTCTTTTGATCTCAACAGGTTGTAGTCACCCAGAAGAGTCTTTGATTGTATAAGCCCTACTAGATCTTTCCAATGGTCAGATCTTCTCTTTTTCTCGGCTTTACTTATTTCTTCCAATATTACATTGGGGCTGATTCCGCAAAAGGGTTCAGGCTCCCAGGAAGGTATTTCAGTCCCCCTCTTCGCTAGTTCATCTGCTGTTTCATTTGCTTCTATTCCAGTGTGTCCTGGAATCCATAGTAAGGTGACTATGTTGTTCTCGACTAGTTCATTGAGTTAGTCTAGGCATTCCCACACCATTTTGGAACTGATTACACAAGAGCTCAGTGCCTTAATGGCTGCTTGACTATCCGACATTATGATAATCCTTTGTCTTCTGTATCCTTTATCAATATTGAACTGGGCGCACTTTCTTATGGCGTGGATTTCCGTTTGAAAGATACTTGGGGTTTTTTCCAAGCTTTCAGAGTGTTTGGTTCCTGGGCCGAACACTCCTATCCCAGTTCCTTCTATTGCTTTTGAGCCGTCTGTGTACCATTGAATGGCATTCTTTCCAAGTCTGTTAATGGTATTTGGATCCCATTCCTTCTTGTTGCTCATTTCCGTAACGAATTTCTTTGAAAAGTTATACTTTTTCATTATACCGTCTTGTGGCATGTCCCAGGTTGTTTGATTTCTAAGAAGTGAGGAGGTGGTTTTTTTTTCAATGATTCCCTCTCTACTAAGTCTGTATCTTGTTCTTGCTGCAACACTTTCCACCACCATATGTAGAGGGGTGAGGTTGAGAATCACTTCCATGGCTGCCGTTGGGCATGTTCTCATTGCTCCTGTAATGCATATACAGGCTAGTCTTTGAATTTTGGAGAGGTTTTCTCTCGTCGTCAATAGGCTAGTTCCACTACTCCACGCAATGGCTCCATAAGTGATGATTGGTCTCACTTAGGCAGTGTACATTCAGCTCAGGATCTTTGGGTTACAGCCCCAGTTTCTTCCTGCCAGATTCCTGCACACCATTATAGCCATTTTTGCCTTGTATGTAATCACCTTTTCGTGTTTGTTCCACAGGAGTTTACTGTCTAGAGTTAAACCTAGATACTTGACTTCTTGTCTCCATTCAATCTCGTTCCTATCAAGTTTTATGGTTTTGAGGTTGAGTTTTATTTTCTTAGTGAAGCTATCAGGATGGTTTTAGTGGGGTTGATGCTAAGTCCCACTTGCCTACACCAGCTATTTGTATAGTTCAGACCCTTTTGTACAATATCGTAAAGGGTGTTTTTGAATTTCCCTCTGGCTGTTATGACAATATCGTCGGCATATCCTTGGCAGGATATTCCGAGATCCGTCAAAATACAAAGGAGTTCGTCAACCGTCAGACTCCACATTAATCCGTTTATTGTAACTGGAATAGTGATTAGTCCTTTACACGGAAATTTAAGAGAAAAAATGAAATCTCAATTTCAGTCACCACCTTTTAAGAGTGATATCTCGGAAAGGGGTTGGCTAAGGAAATTTTGTTATAAGAAAGACCCATCTTAATTCCATACAAGCTGTCACCTTCTGAATTTTGTCGCATAGATTTAGAAACACCCTGTATACTTTATAATATATAATATACACAATTAATTTATCTATCTATCCATCTATCTATTTAATTGGTGTCGAGTGGAGATCATTTAAATCAAATTTCAAACACGGTAATAAGCTGACATTTTCCAAAAATTAATTATTTTGAAAAACCAATTTCCTTTATTTGTTCGTTTCAATACATAAATTAACACTAAATCATTATTCGTATAAAATAAAAGTAGCCCGGTTTTGACAACTCGATTGAAATATTACCATTAGTTTATGTTCCCGTCGGCCATTTCATCAGTATCGTGAATTAGACAAAACAATGGTATACTGAAACGACTAGACAATATATATACACCAAACAATGTATGATATTTTGATTGAAATCGCCGTTGAACCACTCAACCAGTTTATTTATTATCTATTTATTAAGTTATTGTGGGTCGTTTGTTTCCAATATTTACGGTCAATTTATCGTGATAGCTTAATGGAAATTGGACTTACATGGCTGTTATTTATGTTGCTCTTCAATAAGTTCTCCATTAAGACCTAGTTGAGCAAAATATATTGATTTGCTTCTTCTTGAGCAGTTTCTTTTTGTTTTCTTTTAATTTTCTCTGTCGTTTCATTGCCTTGTCCTTCCTCAATTGTCACCATATATTCTTTTGGGTTTGTTTTTTCTTTCTCCAGGATTTCCGTCAATCTTGCGATTAATGTTGTTTTTGTACCTTTCGTATCGCATCCTCTTTCAGTTAATTCTTCTTTCAGTTCTTCAAGTTTCAAATCCCGAATGATTTTTTTCGATTCTTTTTTTTCCGTTTTTTATTCGAGCCTGAACATTGGTCGCCAATTTATTATAATTATGTTAGGGTTCAAAGTATGATTCATAGTATTTTATAGTTGGTGAGTTTATTCGATTGAATTTTTTTTTTATTGGTCAATTCAGATGACTTGCTCAAATTTATTCTTTATTTTATTTTTTATTTTTTTTTAAACATGAGATCTCTCTCAGGGGATTAGTTTCAAAACGGAAATTTACTCACCTAAGCAAACTGGTTGCATAACTTTCTAATTTCCTCAATTGATTTAACTTTTGATTATTTTTCAAGAAATCGATGAACATATGAACAGATAAATCTAGGAAGCTCTCCATTATTAAACCGACTTCTTAAATAACAATTGTAAAGATCAACAGATATAGCTCTTAATGGTTTCCCATATTATTGCACTTATACTGATCTTAAATAGGGAAAAAGATATCCAGGATATCCCCATATTGCTAGGTATTATCTAAGCTTTAATATTTGTAATATCAAATATTTTTGTTTCAATTTCTTGCTAAACGCGTGTTTTGTCAGTAGAACACAGAATCTTTTCATTATGAACCACGTTTTTAAATAAAATTGCCTAATTCCTGTAAATAAAATTGAATAAAAACTCCTTACTCCCTATTAGCTTCGGTCTTAGAATTCTATACCTGAAGTGCTCAAAGACTTAAGTAGCCGCTACACAAACTGAGAAATAATAAATAAAAAAATTGAAGGGACTGTAAAAACCAGGAATTAAACACTCCAAAAATTTGGGAAAGTTCCGAAGCATATTGCAAACGTAAATTCACGTCATAAGATTGGTGTGACCAGTTCAATATTGAATAAAGTTGAAAAAAAGCCAAAGGATTATTGTAATGTCGGATAGTCAAGCACTAAGCTCTTTTGTAAAATAGTATGTATGTATAATGTATGTATTTTGAGGTATTGTGTCCGTTTACTTCAAATATTTTCTGAGTCTGCGAGGCTAGTAGATTCTTTAGACCTGATTTTCAAAAGAATTTTGGGATATCTGTAGACTTCAACATAAGTAAATGTCCATCTACTATCCAGTAAACTAAAATAAGAGTAAACGGACTAGTATCCTAATAGAACACTGTCGCCTTAATGGGCATCTCAAATATCTAAAAAAAGTAGGGAATAAGAATGTAGATTCTGTTGGATAGAAAAGGAAACTTTCTGGGATACTAGTGGATGGAAAGATACTTGCCTGAGCTGGAGCCTGCGATTATCCTAAAATTCCCTAAAGTGACAGGACTAAAGGACTTGTCTCAAGAAATTCCCCAGGAATCGATAGGAGTAGTATCATACCTACTTAAATCAACTTTCCGTCGGAGAGAACAAAAATACTTTCTTGATGTGATAGAAAAACGAAGATACATTGAAGGCTTTCCTCATTTCACCAAACACACTTATGCATCAAATGGTTGGTTATGACTTTTTACCACTCAACGCTGCTCTAGCGTGGAGTTACCAGGTGTCCAGTGTCTATATAATTCATCAGAATTACACTAAAATCAGACAGACCTACAAACACATTGAAGTAACTAATTTTTATCAAGTATTGTAGGTACCTATTCCACCTGAAAAATTGGATGAATTTAATAATCTCACTAGTTAATTCAAAAAAACGTCTAGCCATGATTATTGGATTCCGTATTGCGTTTTTAGCATGTTCATGTAGTCGTTTTGTAAAATATACTCGCTCAACAAGTGTCTAATGAATAAATGTGATGCTTGCATGTTTGGGTGTTGTTAATATGAATACAGGTGGTATGTCATTTATATGTATACAAGGTGCAGCTTGTTTGACCAGGAAACAATTCAAAATTTTCTATATATTGAAAATTTAACGTAAGCAATTCATTCAATTGAATTTGTTATCCACGTGGAAGATCTAAGTGTATTTTGTCTCGGCACAAATTAGTTAAATACTTATGAAAAATAACGAGTACTTTTGAAAAAATCTATCCAAGAGAGTTTGAAAATACGAAAATGAATGGGGTTTTTCATTCAAAGATGTAACTTTGAAAAAAATTAATTCGGGTGTTGATGGGTTGATTGATGTCGAGAGAGTGTATGTATGTATGGGTATGTGTAAGTACCATGTTTGTTAATTAGGTATAGTCATTGCAGTGTAATGTTTAAGATACTTTTTATAAAATTCTGATAAAACGTTAAACCCACGCACAGGCTCTGCCTAAGTGGGTATACTGTTATTCGGAATATTTTATGTAATTATTACTGTTGATGTAATCATGTATTAATAAGTTCCTGAATAAATTATTATCATTATTATTAGACAATAATTTCAATGAAAGAAAAAATTATTGAATGTTATTTTAAAATTTTGAAGCTTTTTTTTCGAGAAAGTAGCATTTCAATTTCAACCTATTTGTGGAAATACTGACCAGTGGCTCATTGGAAACTTCAGTGCTCCATTCGTATGCAATTTTAATTCTTATCTTAAGTAGGAGGCGACGATCGATAAGTAGACGAGCATGGAGAGTGATATTTTAAGGAAGCATCACGTCTCCTTTGATGACACGAGAAAATAAGTTTTCAAGTAAATTTGTTTAGTTGGAAATATGTATGTTGTGGAGGATTTATTTTTAACAAAAATTTTTCGTAAAATTCCCAACTACACATGGCAAATTTTTAGAAGATAAGATATATCACAGCCAATTTGTGAAAGTGAGCAAAGTGGAATCACACTTAGAAAAGTTGTCATCCCACATAAATTACTCAACTGTTTCCAAAGTAATATGTAATATTATTGTGAGCGATTCATTTAGTTTTCATTGAGCTTAAGGCGAAGAGTTCCTATGAATATTAATATTATTGTAAGTTTTATCGTTAATAAGATACAGGAAGGAATGAGATTAGGTTAGGTTGGGAGGAGGAATGGATGGAAGTGGAGTAGTTCAGAGCATGATTAGGGGGTGGTGATAGTAGTTATAGAGAAGAGAAGACAACGGAAAGTGTGTGACTGTGTGAGGAACCGCCGCCCGCCTTGTAGTATGCCAGGGTAGTGATTCCGAGGCGGGGGTAACGGCAAGTTAGAAGTGTGTTTAGTTGATAGGCTTTCCCCCAGCACTATCTAGGTTCTGAGCAAGACCCTTTTGAACGTGAGCTTCCCATCTCGTCGCATCTTCGTTGGGTACTCTGGTCCTAGGAGTCTATATCCACAGCCAACAGCCTCATTGCTGCTGAAAGGAATGAAATATAATAATAAAGCAAAAGCTAGATCAAACTAGAGGAAATTATACCATCACTAGTATGATATTGGTAAGCCTGAGTTCAATAGTGTGATAGAGAGCGTTACTATCCTCAGAATTTGTAATTGAAAGGTCGCAAAATTCATCATATAGGTTTAGTAGAGCTGCTACTGAACCATGTTTGTACAACAGGCTTAGAGTTGAGCTGAGCTTATATTTTAAGCCCAGCTCAGTTGAGCTCAATTTTAAGCTTCAAATGTACAACCGGGCCTAAGAGAATTATCCTCTTACATTCTCTAGCATTTTTGGAGTTATTCCGTTACATACAGTTGTCAGAACCAAATATGAGCCCCGGAAAATATGCGAACTAAAATAAGGTCATCTCAAGCAGCCAATCAAGAGCCAATGTTAACGATTGTCCATTAGTAATTGTTAAATATAATCGAAATAATATGACCGAGTGATTTCATCAACATACATCATTTTATTCATTCTGTATCAGTGTTGTCAATGCGAGGATGATTATCCGATTTTTAGACAATTTCACTAATTTGGATCCAATAGTTTTTCGAATAGGTATTTTGCAGAAGAGATATATAAAATGGCTATTGTTTTTGTTGATTTTCCATATTGACTGGGGTCCGAAGACTTTATTTAGATAACCAATGTGTTCTTTTGGTAATTTTGACAAATTCTAATAATTTTCATAGTAAGTTCGGGTAATTTTCATTTTTGCATCGACAACACTGGACTATAACCTGTTCATATTTTGTTGCTTTCCATAGAAACTTGACCCTTCTTTTTCATGACATTAATACAGTCATGTAATTTGAAAATATAGACATTTAGACATTTCCACATATTATACCATCAATTTTTGCGTACATACCAATTTCTCTCTACTACTTCATATTCTACTCCTCAAGTCAGCAATAAATCTACAGATATTATAAATTCCCTATTTTATGCCCTCTTGAAAATAGGCGAAATAAGAGCGCCACAGACACTTAACATCATTTGTCCGATAAATTCCGAAGAATCTGCAAACACGATATTTTTAGCAGAGCATCAAAAGAAGAGACATAAATAACAAAAAATTTACATACATATAACGTATTGGTTGGTTGACGTAAACTTTTAGGGATCACACAAAACTTTCCAAAAATAAAATATTGACACGGTCAACTTCCCCGTCCCAGCACAAATCAATCGACTCAAGAAGTTTTATTCTAAAATAATTATTTATGTAATAATGATCATAAAGACGATCATTGTCGTAGAAGTAGTGAATATTATGGGGCTAGGAGTAGCCAGTCTGATAGCATGAATATTGCTCATGATTTGTATTACATACAAAATTTATAATATTCCCAAACGACTGTGATAATTACCAGACGAGTCTGGTAACACAGGAGTTTGAGAATATGCTTTTCACACGAATTATACATACTATTTTTTTTCGATCGTTGATTTACATTTAAGAAATTAATTAAAAAATATTTATTCAAGAAGTAATCGAGTAAGTTTAGATAGAAACATACAAAAAATGCAAACCAGCAAATAATAATAATAATAATAATAATAAATACGTTTATTACCCAATATTATACAGCAATAAATTAAATATAATATAATGTATGCGATTTAGTATATTGAGTAATTGGCATTTTAGCTCAGTTCATTTATGTCTTTTGGACTTAAATGTCTGTTCTTCTGCTAAAGCCAGATTATTTCTAACTACACACAGGAATTATTGATTCTGATTTTAGCTAATAAATTGTTATTTAAAAACAAAACAAAAACTAAAAAAAAAAAAAAAGAAATAAAGGAAATGTAAAAATTTAGAACAAAAATACTACATATACAATATTAATACAGAGAAAAACAAATATATTAGTTTTAAATACATGTAACCTTGTTTATCAGAGTAATAAAGAAACAAATTGAGAAAGGACTTTAAAATGTATAAAATAGTTGTCATTGTGCAAGAAAAAGAAGAGAAAAAAAAAAAAAACATATAAAAAAAAAGAAACAAAACAAATTGAAACTGACAATAGTATCAGCATCACAGAGTAAATAGGTATTTTTTATAGTTCATTTTGAAGCTTTTTGGAGATATTAAGACATTGAAAAGTTTATTTTCTAATAAATTATTTGCAACTTTTGCCACATTGTATGAAAATGCTCGTTTGAATATTTCTTTGCGGTGAAGAGGTATGGTAAGCATTTGCTTTCGTCTCACATTTATATTATGGACATCAGTACGATATTTAATTTTTTTATGTAAGTATGGTGGGGTTTTGAACTTTATAATATTGAATATAAATGAAGCAAAATGCAATTTACGGCGATTATGCATATTAAGCCATTTCAGATCTTTGAGTTTATGGGATACCCTATACCCACGTCTAATGCCGTAAATAAGACGGATACACGAATTTTGGACTTTTTGAATCCGAGTTTTGTCAACAGCATCTAAACATGAACCATATACCGTGTCACAATAATCGAATAAGGAAAGTATAAGTGATTCGCATAACTTTTTTTTTATGTCAACATCTAAAAAGTGTCTATGTGGGTAAATTGCTTTCAATCCACAGTATGAAAGTTTCAATTTAGATGTAATATGGTCTTTGAATCGTAGCTTATTATCAAAAACGAGTCCCAGACTTTTTCCTTTGCTGCTAAAAGGAATAATTTTAGATTCTATTTCTAATTGCATCTGGTTTTGAAATAAGCATCAATAAATATAGATGAGCTGTAAGCACTAGAAAATAACCTAGGGAAAATACAATAATTAACTACCAACCAGACAATAGAAACTTGTTCACCAAAAATTAGAATATAAATAAAATAAAAGTTGCCTTTAAGGTGGCAGCTAGAGGAAAAAAAGAGTTCCACTCGAAAATTGAAATTTCGAACATAGACAGACAAAAATAATGATTTATTTTGGAGTGGCTAATGCGAAAAGGAAACAGCATGTTTAAAAATTTAGTAGAAATTTGGAAGGAAGTGACTAATGAGCCGCAAAAATTTACTAAATAAAATAGTTTTAAGACGAAACCATGCATGTTACATAGTTTTGAATATTAGTAGGTTAGTGAGCTGTGCTTTACGATTTCCCTAACAACTTCAGGCTGTAACGGCAATATTTATTTATCTGCTGTCGAACACAATAATTGAAGTATAATTGATTATAATTTAAATAATAATGGGTGATTCTGAAACTGGTAGTGGTAGTGATAGTGAGAATTTTTACTCACCACATCACTGCGTTGTAGATCATGAAAAGGTCTACAACTTTTGTATGAATGCTTTTTTCACATAACCCCAAAATCTCCGAGTAAAATGTGAAAAACCAATTTTATTGTTATTCATTCATTCATTCATTTACACAATAATTATTTTATTTTGAGGAAACTTGGTAAAAGTATACCTTCTTGTGTCCACAAAGTCTCGACAAGTTTCTTGATATTTTTATCTGAGAAAGTTTGTGGATTTTCCGGGCATAAAAAGGTATACTTTTATAAGTTTCGTCAAAATAAAATTATTGTCATGCAAATAAAAAACAAAAAACGATAAAAGCGGTTTTTTTTTTCAACTGTTCGCATCCTGTTAACAATTTTCTCTTTGTGAAGGTGTTATTTAGTTGGACTACTACCCTTATTCTTCTTCTCACTGTAACACATTGCATAGTAATAATTGATACGAGAGTAATTTTTTTTCCTACCATAATATATTGTCATCCATGTAAGTTACTATCTAAAATCTTTGGATTGTTTTGGCTCATTAAAGACAAATGGAGATGTGATACTGCTTTATTTGATGACTTACAATGATTAATTAATGGGCATGGTAGGAAATATGATAAGGCTAGAAAGGTTTTGAAACTTGGGGCATTATGGAGCAAATGACGTTGCTTATTACTGAATCGTTTGGAAACCCCTGAAGACTCAATAACTAGACTGGAAAAAATTATTTTCATCATAAAAACATTTCAGTCCGTAGGTGGTCGCAATATTTACAAAATATTGTACTTTTCCGATGCAAAAAATATAAGGTTATATTTACGAGTGGAATTACTTCAAAAACTGTTCGCATAGTGCTATAAATGGGCAATTAACTTTATGACGAATAAAAGTTGTATGCTTTTATATTTTCTGGAATACAATACGGATGAAGATATCGCGAGATAAATATATATGTGATTCCTTTGGTTGTGCCAGACGGAGCACTGAAATGGTCTGTTTATCTGACCTTAAAGTTTTAAAAAGTCTGGCGTAAGCAGAACTGCAGAGTTATACAATGTACCAAGTTTAAAGTTTGTAGGTATCGGTTGGTTCTTCCGAAATAAACTAAAAAAACTGATTTAATATCATTATATTCAATGAGTGAGAGCTCCTTCAGGAGGAATTTTTTGATAAAATTGAAATATAAATGAGCCTAAATTAACTTCCAGTATCTATAGTTTACCTTTGATATAAGAGTTTATGGACACCCTCTATATTACATCCCCCAATAAATTTTCAGTTAAACAAATACTACCCAGCCACACTTTGTAGGCTGAGTACATTGAATTTCGTTATTTTAGTGTGATGGTACGCATACGTTGACATTATCAGCAATTCAAAGGTTAAGACGTCATTAGTTCAGTGATACTTTTTTTTCATTCGGTCATTTATTGTCGAGGCTGATTACCTATTCTACCCCTAGCCAGAAGTTTTCCCGAGCCCACTACTGTTCCAACCAGTGGTAGGGATCTTTATCATCCATTCAACTCGGAACCTCTTATTCTTATTTGATTCTTATTGCATTATTGATCCATTCATAATTAATTCTTTAATACATCCGAAAGACGGCATATCTACATTATACCTCGGACTCATTGGAGTTATACCTGTCAGCTATTATATGCTACTCCGCTGCAGGCTGTACGTGCTCTACGACGTTGTTTTCCCAGTGGTCATCCATCCAAGTACTAACCGCGCTCGACACTATTTCACTGTAGTGTGTGTTGTTAAAATGACCAATTGTATCCCTGAACAATGTTTAAGTTTAGACTGTATTTCAAAAATTAGGGAAATTTTGGGAATCAGCACATGAAAAATATGCTAAATAAATTGTCTTTTTTTCGCCATAAAAACAACGTCCATTTTTTATGAAGAAACTGTGAATCCTCTAACTAAAACACTTTATTTCAAATCTCTTCAGCATTTAAGTCGTCCTGTTATATATTTCTGTGTTATTTTGTTTTGTTTTCGTAGGTTTAAATCGTACAGAGAGACGAAAATCACGTACGACTTTTCCAACAAAACCATAAAACTCATATTTTCTCTTCAAACAAAAAATATATTGCAGTTCATAAGATTGTCTGATGTGTATTTATGTATTGATTGAATTCGTTGTTGGTAAACATATTATAAGTGGTCAGGCATAAAATTAAGGAATTTATGTGACTCTATAATGAGATCAACGTATAAAGATTGAGAAATAAAAGTTAACGATATTGTTTTCGTAATCTATGATATTGTCTAGTTTTCATCGATGATCTTGCAATTTTATCTAGAGACACAGACATGGCCCAAAAATCGAACTGAGCCATAGTATACCAATAGAGTACACGCATATTTCATATTTTGCTTGGATATTAATTTATAATAGTAAATATGATATTAAAAATTACTAATAATAGGAAATAAACCAGTTTCCATTGGAAATTACTCCCAGCCCGAGAATTTCCGAACGCTACCGATGATACGTGTGATGTCATATCTCTTATGTTTACTTATGTCAATATGGCCGGTATTGCATTAGGTTATGTGTAGTTGTGTGTTTATATTGTATTTTAATCAACTATTAATCGCTTAATCGACTTGAAAATATCATTTATATGTTTGTTTGAGACCATTACGTGTTTGTGTGTGCTTTTTTTATTTCTAAAAGTCAACGTAAAGTGGAAAATGGACATAAATATTCGATATTTCCGAGGATATTTTAAAAGTTTTAGAAGAATATATTTTATTTACTAGTTCAGTGTTCAGTGACGATTATTTCATATTTTGTGAGTAAAGATATGGCTAGCGAAGGTTTTGTAAAAGCACAAACTGATAACTTGCCCAAAGTAGACTCATTTATGCAGCTTGAATTTATGAAGTCAAACAGCTGCTTTAATGCAGAGGAGATAAGAGGAGTTAAAGCATTATCGTAAGTACGATTTAAACTATGTTTCATTTATATAATATATACCAACCATATTTCGATGAGTGGTCGTAAAAAAATGATGTTTTTATGGTTGATTCCTAGACATATAGGTACATAACCTTAAACTATTAAAGAATAAAAATTACCAGCATAGAAGTGGGTACTCACATTAAAATGGAGAAAGATTTGAAATATAACCTAGATGAATGGTATTTGACACTTAAACGGAGAAATTTAAAAATAAACGTGGAAAAAACGGAAGTAAGGATACCTAATCGAAAACAATGACATCCATCCAACAATAAACTTATATAGATGACAAGAAAAATAAAACAAACCAACAGTTTCAAGTATCTAGGCACTACAATACAGGAGAATGGAAAAAAACTAAGCAAAAATAAAAAATAGGGAAGAGAGGGCTCAGCAGGAAATTGCGACCAATCTCACCTTGTGACGCTCAGTCTACGAGTCTATAGAGATGGTCATTTTTACAATAACGATTTTGACATCCAATTCCAGTATGAGATACCAACATCTCATTATTATAATATTATTATTGTGGTAATGACCATTTCTCCTTCGTAAAGTATCAGGTTTAAGATATTATGGATAGTGTACGGACGTCTGTCCGTACATTGATGTCACACGGCCTTCAATTTTCAAGAGTAGGTAGTAGTAAATCGAACACTGAAATATAAAGCTGACGTTGGAATGTATCCAACGTAAACAAGAATAACATTCAAGAGATTTATTGGAATAGCGTAGGAAGGAATCTTTTGTCAACAATGAAGACATTTGATTTAGAGCAAACACTTCCAACTACCAATGAAAAACTGGAGAATTATATTATTCGAGACAATAGCGATGTCCACATTTCAGTGTATATTTCTACTAAAGTATACGTGGAAAAACAACAACGAACATGTTTTTTAAAACCTGTAATGTCTTTATTGGAACAATACACGGATTATCCGCGAGAATGCACTGGAGAAATTTACATCCAGATGACTACATTAGAGAGATATAGCAAAACTTTCTGAGAGAATTACTAACAATATTGCACTTTTATGTAGATTTTTTTAATAAGAAAATCTGTATGCTGGTGTTTTGAAAACTGAAAGTTATAACAAAGGTTGATTGATTGATTGATTCATTAGTTCGGTACCACCAGTCAGAGGCTTCGAGTCCTTGGCACCTCAGCCTTTAGGCTTTTTGTACTCTTGATTGTAGAGTGGAGACTAGAGTGGTGAACAGTGTTTACACTAGATTCTTCTTGGACAAATACTTCTTTGGATGCTCTAGTCCTAAGACTATATATCTCCAATAAGACATGCACAACCAACAGATAAGTTCATTCCTATACATACCAATTATACGTATGTTTACATTGACCGGTGGGTAATTCCGTCACTTTCCTCATTTGCCTTTGATGAGGTTTAATATACAATTTCTTATTGACTCTGAGGGTTTGAGGAGCAGAAGATAAATTTTTTCCTGCCACGGCTGGTAGCTTCAGTTTTATGATTTTTTCGAATCCACCGAGATATACTCCAAAAACCGGTTCAAGGCAAGTGAATACATTCAATTGCCTGTAATACTGTTGTGATCCAACTTAAGAGGTACCCCCTTCCGATAATCATTTTAGCACCAACTGAAGGTATTATAACGATTTCCAGCTTACTGGTAATTAATTTCTCGATACATTATAATCTGACTGGCCTAATAGTCAAGGTTGGTTTTCCGAAACCGTCAGCGATATTGGACACACTTTTTGCTATCTGGCGCTCTTTTAAGTAATTCAGTTATCTTTCTCAGAGAAGATAATTTCGTTACGGAAACGTGGGTTTGCTTCTGGTGTGCAAAGACGATAGCCGTGGATAAGCGTTAAAAAGCGAGTAGCATCTCAGTCTATGCTAGTCTTGTATATAATCGAAATCGTGATCTTTCCAGAAGAGTATTTGCATTTGCAGTTGCCAACCTAACCTGACCCATTAATTCTGCAGAGCAGTCCAAATAATACTTACCAGACCAGCAACTCGAAGACTTCATGAATTAATTGGAAGATTACAGGAAGAATTGACCAGCACATACCCTATTGATGAATATGACACTGCACCATGGACAAATAATAAGCCACAAGTCTACAAAGAATGTACGCTTTATAACAAACAAGATAACACAAAAGACATTTATATGACAGAAATTAATCTAATAGTGGAAAAGCAGGGACGATGTCATCTGATATATACGGATGAATCGAAAACAGACAAAGGTTGTGGAAGCGCTTTTGTATGTAACAATCAAAAAATCTCTTGGACTCTTCCCCGGAATTCGAGTGTATATACGTGCGAATTATATGCAATCTGGCAATATTTGAAATATATTGATCAGCTGGGTATCCAAACAACACTAATATTTTGTGACTCTCTTAGTTCACTGGAGGCGATTGGAAACACTTTCAACAAAGATCCTTTCGTTTGAAAAATTCAGGCTTCATTAAGCTGGCTCCAAAGACAAAGTAAGACAGTGAAGTTTATGTGGATACCAGTCACGTGGGGATTCAAGGCAACGAAATTGTAGACGAAGCCGCCAAACAGTATGAAAGAAAGTTTGAATAGTAAAAATACGGCTAAAATAATACTCACCTTTCTTAGATCAAATAACCTTTATAGAGATATTTGAAAAAATGAAACAACATTCATGAGTGGATGGGCTAATAATTCTAAGTAGTTGATGCCCATATAAAAAAAAAACTTACCTATTTGGTACTTCATTTGAGTTATCCATGATAATTGAAGTGTGCTTCAGTTCATATGATCATGGTAGTCGCCGGTTTTTCGATTGATAATAAAAACTTGTTTGATATTCGATATATTGATAAAATGGCTTTAATAGAAAATAAATAGTAAAGACAAACATCATTAAAGTGTTAGTGGAAACTGAAACCGATAAAAGACTCTCTTATCTTCTGACCTGTTTGAGAATTCTGAATTTCGTTAGGCTGCTCCTAAGAAATGTCGGACATTTTATAAATAACATGTTTTCGTTTAACTCAATTCATATATCACAGATAGAATTGCTCTATTTTAGTCAACCTTGTACGTCCAAAACTTTCTATATTTATCTCTATCTATAAAATATTATCCAAGTTGTGCCTT
>CAJUYG010001951.1:0-23483 GCA_910591675.1 Galerucella calmariensis
GTAGATTAATGTTGTGAATATTATATAATCAACAATTTGAACATGTTACAAGGAAAAAACTCTAGAGAATTTAGAATCGGCAACAATAGCAAAACAAATTGTATTAAAACAGAGGATATACTTACTTATTGATTTTTATTAAATACCTAGTTAAATTTCATAATCCAATAATATTTAATTACAAATTAAGATTACATTTCATTAAATATGACGCCAAATAATTAACTTATCCTTATTATAATGTTAGAGATCATGCAAGGCCTATTTTTATTAAATTAGAGATTCTCACAATACCTTGTTTATACATTTTGGAAGCTATCATTTTTGTGTATAAAAATAAACATAAGTATATACCACTGGATCAATGATACACACCTATAATAATACAAAAACCTTATATCTTATAATCACGCCCTCGACCTATGTCCTTTTCAAGGAGTAAAATATACGATGTATTAAAATGTTCTAAATTCTCCATTGAGAATTTTGCATTTTGTTATGTCTGAAATTTCTGAATGAGCTTGTAGAATGAAGGAAAAATACAGCTTACACATTTTTCAAGAAATCCAAGCAAATTATCACCACTTCGTCTCAGTCTTTTGGGTTCACACATTCGGGCCTGCTGCACTGCTGCTCTATCATTTTCAAGACAAAGACAGCTTGCTGGATCATCTAAGAGTCCATGTTATAGGTACTATATCCAGACAACAATGTCCTGTTAGATAATGTCGGTCATATCTTCTAGGACGATTTACTTTACATACTTACTTTATATTTAAAACTAAATACAAAAAGTACATTTGGAAAAGTGTTAATTCACATTATATTCTCTGGATGGACGAAGGAGCAGTAGTGTTAATTCTTATAGCTGCAGTATCTACTTCCATTTATAAAGGGTGCTTCTAAGTTCACGCGCTTAGATACATTTGTTATACAAATTCAATCCATACTTGTCTTTATTTCCAAAATTCTGTTCCTCTGTATCGATGAACTATATAAGTTTTCCCTGATTATTGCAAAAAAAATCAAAGAATACAGTGATCTGTATAAAAAGAAAACGACGTATGAAGAAGTTATAAAATTATACATCGATATTTCCCATGACAAAATTCTCTCAGGAAAACAGTTTGATCACGTTGGACGTAGTAAGGCTAAAAATGCTGCTGTTTCAAATCCCGCCTCATATATATATTATAAAAACCGTTTTTCACGTACAAAGTGCCGATACAGAGACGTTTCGTCTCAGCTTATTATTATAAAATTTTATTTTTCTACTACCGTGCGTTTTAATCCACTTTCCCGCACGCATTTTAGTTTTGAAAGTGTCACTAGTGCGGGAAAGTAAAATTATGCAAATTTTGACCTTATTTTTGGTTGAAGTTTTGTATATGTATGTTGAAATAAAATAAATTTTTAAAAATAGGTTGGTATACTTTTTTGTATATACGGTCGTAGAAAAAATAATGTTCCTTACTCATGCGTAAAGTGTCTTTCCCGCCCTTGAGCGCTTGCCCGAACTCCGCTTCGCGTCGTTCGGGTCAACTGCAGTCACGTGCGGGAAAGTATCACTTTCCGCACTTGTTAGGAAAATAACTATTTTTGGCAAAAGTGCACACTGATGCCGCGTTTAAAATTGGTTTATCAGGTAAAATTTTTACATTTCTCAGTTGGTTTCTGCAGCATTTGTGGTTATCTCCGGCGTATTTTATTTCGTTCATTCAATTTTTTTTTATTTTCACCTTATTAAATTATTATGAAACTGTTATTCGATCAAACAAGCCGAAACTATTATTAGCCAGTCGCTGCAAAGAGCTTGTGGTGAAGCTGAATAACATACAATCAAACAGGTTATGTAATAATATGGGTGTACCGCAGGGCAGTGTGTTGGGACCTTTGCTATTTTTAATATATTTAAATGATATTGTAGACACTGCAAGGGAGTGAAATATTCATTTATTTGCAGATGATGCCCTACTGTATTTCTGCTGTAGTGAACCTGAACAATGCATAAGCATTATAAACGCCGCCCTAAAAAGGGTTCATATATATTGTTGTGCAAATTTATTAAAAATTAATATACAGAAAACAAAATTTTTGGTATTGGGCTTAAAAAATAGGTATAGGGAAGCTGATTTAAATATAAGATTAGGTAATGAAACGATAGAGACAGTAAAAAAATTTGTTTATTTAGGAATAACTATTGATAATAATTTGAAATTCAAAGAGCATGCAAATCAAGTAATAAAAACTGTAGCTTATAAAATTAACTATTTAAGACGATGCTCTCCATATCTCAGTCAATGGTCCAAATTAACCGTCTTTAACATAGTAATATTACCACATTTTAATTATTGCCCTACAATTTTGTATTTACTCAACCAAAATGAAATTAATCGTCTTCAGAAGTTGCAAAACCGTGCCATGCGAATAATATTGAAGTGTTCTAAGTACACTGCTATAAATAGAATGCTGAAGGCACTTAACTGGATGCCAATAAATAAATTAATACTATACTCCACATTAATTTTTATTTTTAAAGTTAAAATTGGACTTGCACCAGTGTATCTGCAGGATAAGTTCTGTATTAATCTTGATGTACATAGCTATAACACAAGAAATAAGGAAAATTTGAGAATTGAATTGTGTAGAAGAAGTAGTACCTATAATTCTGTTTTTCATAAAGGCATTCTTTCAATAATTTACCAGAATATATTAAAAAAAGTTCATCTGTAAATTCTTTTAAAAGGGCATTAAAGGATTATTTATTGTCGGAGTCAACAGTCACAGTGTAATATGATATGTTTGTTTAAATTTGTTCTAATTTTAATTTCTTAGTGATGTACCTACTTTTTATACTATAACCACAATATGTTGTACTGTTCTTGTTAATTGTATTATGTGTATGTATATATTATGGAAGTGGAATTAGTTATTTTTGACTAAATAAAGATATATATATATATATATATATATATATATATATATATATATATACTTCTTTGAGGTAGCAAATATATCTTAATTATTTATATATGTTACGCCCAAACATCGAAAACGCACACTGAGCGAAAAAAACGACCGCAACGCGTTGTGGACGGTGCGGAACGATCAAATACCGAAATGACATAATTTTTCGCGTTGATTCCGTTCTTGTTGTCCACGATGCGTCGTGAACAATGCTCAAACGGCCACGACGCGTTCTGGATGATTTAGAAAGCTCATAAACCGACCATGCTTTTAATATGTTGACTCAATTCACAGAAATAAATGAAACGCAGTCAATATCACAACCTCACACACACACAAATAAATGAAAATTTTAAAATCTTTATTGTAGGCTTATTTCTACATGAAACTTTTTTTACAATAATAGTTAACTAAATCACTGGTAGATAAAGCAATTTACTTGCTTTTGCAGGCACTATTATTGTGGCATTTAGAATTGCACAACACCTCATTGACACTGCAGCTGCACTTTTTTGTATTACAATAACGCTTACAATGGCACATGACAAATTCTTGTTTCGATCCAGACGAAAGAGCTGAAGCTTTTCTCAAATTTAATAAACAACTTGGAACATGTGAGGCGTTTATAAAATTTGAATCAGCGAAGTTGAATTCATAACGGCTATAAAGTCCCTCTTTGGTTCCCAACTTATACAAGCTGGAATCATTAACGCTCAGAACTACAGCTAGAACACTCCTAGGGGCAAGCCACCCTCTGTCGACATCTGGAACTTTGACTACGACATTTTGACCGATCTCAGCAGGAGGTAGTTTTTCACGGGACAGCGCCAGCATTTTTCCAGCTTGCTTCTCCATTCCGGCTCTAGCAGTTTCGCGTTGCTCTCTGATTTCATCACGACGGTTGCAAAGGCTGCTTCAATTTTAGTCCCACACTTCATGTGTACATTTAAGTTGCATGTTTTACATGGTTGGGTAACTCCAAAATCTTCGCAAATGGAACATGCTGCCACATTTTCTTTCCCTTTCTGGTCTTTTTCGAGTGTCTAGCCGAGAAAGACCGGTTTATGAGCTCTCTAAATCACAACGCGTCGTAGTCAACAAGAACGGACACAAAGCGAAAAATTTTGTCATTTCGGTATTTGGTCGTTCGGCAACGTCCACAACGCGTTGCGGTCGTTTTTATTCGCTCAATGAACGTTTATATGTTTGGGACTAACATATACATACAGCGCATGAATGTAGTAACTGTGAATAATGCTTCACTATCTGTGAAGCGTCATCAACGTTTAAAGTGTGTTTGCAAACAATAACTAATTTCATTGTTAGATAATGCTAAAACTAATTTATAACCAAATAAAAAGAAGAATACTTGATAAACTTCTTTTGACATTTACTAAATTCTCCTACAGACGTCAAGGAAGAAAGGTTTTTTAGTGTACGAACTATATGCGGCTGATATTAAGGATGTTAGCAATTTTTCCAGTTCTTGTTTCTGGATATTCATCAAGTTCAAACAGATTATCTTACTCTTACATTTCTAACTGTTGGGGAACAACCAGTGTTGTGTTTGATTTTCTTTGTAAATTCGCAGAATCCGATATTCCTTAATCGATACGTATAAATAAATGAGGCGGCATTCATTACGAATATTTTTCACCATAAATACGTCTAGCATCTAGAGCAGAGGATCCCATACTTTTTTTTCTCATAGACCACTTTAAACATTTTGCTGGATCTGGTGGACCCCCTGCAGCTATTACATTTACTAACTTACTTCCAAAACCCGAAAAAAGTATGTCTATGTAAATCTGTGTTGTGGCTATATTTCAATCAACAGTTGATTGAAATATAGCCATATAGTTACTATGAGTTAAAAGTTTTCGAAAAAAAGGTGAGAATTTATATTGCTTTGATTATGCTGTGAGTATTGTCATTTAAGCTAAGTTTCAAGGTCAGTCTAAAAAGCGTCTTCATCCAACAGTTGGATTCCTACTTTACTTTTTTGTATTCTAAGATTGACTCACAGTACAAGAAACCAATAAGCTCCCACTTCGGAGTGGTAAAAAGTAAAAATAAATATTTTTTGTTTTGTAGCTATTTATTCAAACACAAAAATTACTACACTTTTAATTATGTTGTTATAACAGTCTTAGTAGAATCAAAATTTAACATCAAAACTGTATCTGTAGGCCATCGCAAATAGCGAGAGATATTGGTGCCAATCTCGCTGATGGTTAGATACTACTTTAGACAGGTATTTGCCTAGAGTTTTGTTCATTCGCTCTACCATTCCGTCCGACTGTGGATGCAAAGCTGTAGTTCTCGTTTTCTTCATGCCGAGCTTTTCACAAACTCCCTGGAACAGCTGGCTTTCGAAGTTTCTGCCCTGGTCGCTGTGTATTTCACCACCAAAATGTACCTGCTGCCATTTGCTGTCGGTGGAAACGGTCCGGCAATGTCCAGGGCAATGCGTTCAAAAGGGCTTCCGACATTGTATTGCTTCATAGGAGCCTTTCTTCTTCCTTGTGGTCCATTGGTCGTAGCACAGGTAGTGCACTTCTTACACCAGTCCTTCACATCTTCGGAACTGTGCATCCAATAAAACCGTTCTCGCACTTTCTGGAGGGTCTTCTTCACACCTAGATGTCCTCCTGACGGACTGTCGTGTAATTTCCGCAGTACTGCTGCTACCCTTGTTCTTGGAATCACCAACTGTCTTTTACTTTCGGAACCTTCATCGTTCTCGATTACTCGCTGTAGCAAACCGTTTTCCAGAACCAGCGAGTCCCACTGGGCCCAATACGATTTCATCGTTGGCGAGTACCTTGAAATCTCCTGCCAAGTAGGTCGACAGTTTTCCTTTTTCCAATGTCGGATTTTCTTCAAGTCGGGATCGTTCTCTTGTTCCTCTTCCAACGTTTCCGGTGTCCATTCGTCGCAGGTCACCGTGGTTCTTCGAATGGCAGCTTCCTTAGCTTCTGTTTTGGTGCAGTGAGAACACTCTGCTGGGCATGGTCTTCTAGAGAGTGAGTCTGCATTTCTGTGGCTTATTCCGGCTCTATGCTCAATGGTGAAATTATATTCTTGGAGCCGCTCGATCCATCTGGCGATTTGACCTTCAGGGTTCTTAAATTGCATAAGCCACTTAAGTGCGGCATGATCGGTTCTAATCACAAATTTCTTCCCATACAGATACTGATAGAAGTGCTCCACGGACTTCACTACTGCTAGGAGCTCTCTTCTTGTGACGCAGTAGTTTTGTTCTGGTTTGGAAAGAACTTTACTAAAATATCCCAGAACTTTCTCTTGTCCTCCTTGAACCTGTGATAGCACTCCTCCAATTCCAACATTGCTAGCATCAGTATCTAGTATAAATTCTCCCTCTGGTAGTGGATAGCCGAGTATAGGTGCAGTAGTCAAGTGCTTTTTCAAGGTTTCGAACGAAGTTTGACAGTCTTCGTCCCAGCGAAACTCCCTTGCTTCCTCTGTAAGTCGTGTCAAGGGTTTAGCGATATCTGCAAACTTCTTTATCAATCGCCTGTAGTATGTACAGAGTCCAAGGAAGCTTCTAACTTGGTGCTTGTCGGTGGGTCTTGGCCACTTTCGTACGGTAGCAGCTTTTTCTTCGTCTACAGCTACACCATCCTTGCTGACTACATGGCATAGATAATTGACTTGGTTTTGAAATAGTTGACATTTCTTGGGGTTGAGCATTAGTTGGGCAGATCGCAACCTTTTGAAAACACCTTCCAAATTCTTTCGATGTTCTTCGAATGTCCTTCCCAAGACTATGATGTCATCAAGGTACACTAAGCATGTCTTCCAGGACAACCCTCGCAATACGTTTTCCATCAGTCTTTCAAACGTTGCGGGGGCATTGCACAGCCCAAATGGCATAACGGTGAAATGCCATACTCCAGATCCGGTGGTAAACGCTGTCTTTTCTTTATCGGCTGGATACATTTCTACCTGCCAATATCCAGACTTCAGGTCCAAGGTAGAAAACAATTTGCTACCGGCCAGCGTATCCAGAGTATCGTCGATTCTCGGTAGAGGATAGCTATCTTTCTTTGTAACATTGTTCAATTGCCGGTAGTCCACGCAAAACCTCGTGGTTCGATCCTTCTTCTTTACCAGAACTACCGGAGAGACCCAAGGGCTGGTAGAAGGTTCTATTACCTTGTCCTCTTTCATCTCGCGAACAATTCTCTCCGCTTCCTCTCTTTTGGCCTGTGGTAGCCGTCGAGCCGATTGTCTTATCGGTTTAGCGTCGCCGGTGTCAATTTTGTGTTTGACAGCAGATGTTCTTCCTGTCTTTCCTCCTTTTGGTACAAAAAGAGATCGGTATTGTAGCAAGAATTCTCTGATTTTTTTCTTCTCTTGCAGGCTAAGGGATTGTCCAGCCACTGCTATCATTTGTTCAAATTTATTGTTGGCATCATTGGAAGTTGTTGTTCGATGGATTATTGACGCCACTGGTACGCAAGTTCCAATTTTGGTCTCCTTCTTTATAGTTATGGGATGGTCATTTACATTTATAATGCGTACAGGTATTTCTTCGGCAGCCATGACTAACCCTTTTCCTATCAGGATTCCTCGACCAACCTCTTTATCATGATACCATGGTTCCATCATGACCGGTGTTCCTTCTTCGACGGTTCCTTGTAGCCTTGCCACAGTGAAGAATTCACTCCTTGCGGGTACAACTGTATCCTCCTGTACGGCTACCTGAACAGTCTTATCCTCGTGTGGGTGAAGGAATACTTCCTCAGAACCTACTCTAATCACCCGGTTCTTGAAATCTAGCTGGAAGCCATGTAGGTTCATAACATCCATTCCGAGTATTATGTCCTCTTCGATATCAGCGACAACGACAGTGTGGGTGAACTTCTCTGCGCCAATTCCCAATTGCACCGGTAATTCTCCATTGACATTGGCGCTTTCACCTGTGGCAGTCCTGAGTCGCAGTCTCGTCGGTAAAAGTCTTTTCCGGGTGTTGACAGTCTCGGGGCGAATAATAGTCCTTGTTGCTCCAGTGTCCACCAATAGTGTATACTTCCTTCCATTAACTTCACCATCCACGTATACACTATCATCGCGACATTTCAGAGTGGCTATTAAGATGAGAGGGTCTTTGGAAGGTCTTCGGGTCGAAGCTGCCCTCTGATGGTCGACCCTTCCTAGTTTTCCTGCTGGGCGTCTTTGTTTGTAGCAGTTCTCGGTCGCTTGCACGAACTGCGTACATGTCCCATTTCTCCACAATTCCAGCATCTCACAGCTTTCGACTTTCCATTTGAAATGCTTTTCATCATGTTGACAAGCTAGTCAAGCTTGCTCTCCACTTGTTCGTCTGCTACAGCCCTCACCTTGCCGTATACTCCGGAAGCCTGTGTAGCTGCTTCGTACTTCAAGGCTGCAGAGAGTACGTCAACCAGTGTCTTATGCCGAGCCAAGCGTAGAGTTCTCTGCATTTCATGGTCACGAACTCCGTCGATGAATGTCTGTACCCCTAAACATTCCATGACATTATCCGGTGCCGATGGATAGGCAAACCGCACCAACCTCGCAATGTCTGCTTCGAATTCCTGCAGAGTTTCGTCGCGTTTTTGTTTGCGGTTTTTCAGCTGCAACTGGTACAGATGCTCCAAGTGCTCCAGGCCATATCTCATGTTCAATCGCTTTTTGAGTTGTTCAAAATCTTCAGTCTCTTCCACTGGAATGGTCTGGAGGATATCCATGGCGTCTCCTCTAAGGGCAAGAGTTAAATTCAACGCTTTTTCTTTCTCACTCCAGTTGTTTGCCTTTGATGCCGCCTCGAATTGCTTAAGATAGTTCGGCCATGACGTTTTACCATCGAATGTTGGCAGTTTCACCCGGCTGTTAATATCGTTTTCCCTTTTCGGTTTCAACTCTACTTTTTCTGCCAGTTCGTCGTTGTTCGGGGCTTGCCTAGTTGTAATATCCGGGTGATGACTAGTCTTCCTTTCGATTTCTTTGATTTTTTGTTCCATTTCTTGCCCCATTCTTTTAATCTTTTCTTCCACGGCAGAAATTTCATTTTTTATATCCGTCGAAATTTTATTTTCCATGTCCGACATTTTATTTTCTATGTCCGCCGAAAGTTTACTTTCCATGGATGAAATTTCGTTTTTTATATCAGACATTTTATTTTCCATCGAAGACATTTTATTTTCCATTGACAGAATATTGGCAGAAATATCGTCTTTCATAGTAGAGATCTTGTCGTCCATATTAGCAGAAATATCGTCCTTCATAGCAGATATTTACGAGATTATGGTGGAGGACTCGTCATTGAATAAGAATGTTTCGATCCAAGTCTTCACTTTCCAGTGCTGTTTTCAGTCTTTCAACCAATTCACTCTTCTTTCCGGACGTTTCCAACTCGCGATTTTCTAATTCTGCTTTTAGTTCCGTCACTTTCAGGTCACATAGTCTCTTAGCCATTTTTACGTAATTATTTATTCATATTATCCCACTTCTGACACCAATGTAACGTTTATTTCAATTTATATTTACAATTGATTTATATTTACAGATTTATATTAAAGTACAGTCCTTATTTAATAATTTATAGATCACACTAAACACACACTAACTAATTTATATGAGAGTCACTTTATCGAGGCGCGATTGCTTTCTTTCAGTATCGACACTAACTGACTAACTAACTCCGCTGCGATGCTCGTCGCCTATTTATACTCGCACGTATGTAGTTCTAGTAAACTCTCGAACTCGAAGTTCTGGTGGATGCGCTGGGTTTTTCTAGATGTTACGTGTTCCAGATTATTCTCGAAAATAAGGCGGAGGAGCCATAGTCGTATCATATGGGAATTTCACTGGGGGCACTAATTGAGCACATTAATGCAGCAGCTCGCGTAACAGTATAATGATTTTTCTGTGAGACTGGCTATATCTTTTTAACCACTCGGCAGAACCTTATAACCTTATAAGGCTTGAAACGTGATCTATTTAGTTCCTCACAACAACTATGCCAAGATCATTAGTTTGAAATTTAGAGAGAATTGCAGATGTTTCAAAATCAATCTAGCATAAAATTTAAGAAAATTGTAAATTTCACGAAAGTATAATACCTAGGTATTATCATTCGAAAGAGGACATTTTTTTTGAATATGATCAATTATTAAAATACATTTAAAATAAACATACTGCACATTGAATGATCTAATGATGTAACTGAAAATTCTAAACACCCTGTAAAGAGATATTTAGTACTCAATCGTGGAATACATTCAACGAATGTCCAATTATTTAGATGGAAGAGAATATTTGCTAGAATTTGTTATATCAATGAGTTATTTATTTTTTTCGAAATGTAAAGGGTAAATGAAACTGGTATACCCACAGAAAAATTAAAGCAAAAATAGGAAACTACAAACTTACTTGTAAATATCAAAATATTTTAAAATATACAGGGTGTTCCAGTTTTGCGTACCCAACTAATTTTTTTTCTTCAAATGGATCTTTGGCTATCTAGTGGTAGATTTAAATAGGTCACGTCTTAAGCCTTCAGAAAATATAGGGTTTTGCTATCCTATACCGAGTGGTTAAAAATATATAGCCACCTTCACAGAAAAATCACTATCCGCACTTAGACATTTTATGAAATTACGAAAAACAAGAAGTATGTTTTAAACATTAAGAAACTTGAATAAAAACTAATGTTAATTTTAATAACATACTAGCGATATTTGTTAGAGCTGATCCAGACTTCGAATCAAATAAAATAATTTCTTTTAAAACATAATATACGCCAGTTTTGTTCATGATCTACTGAAAAAGATTACCTGTTTTTTTGGAAAAAAGCAGTACCTATTTAATAAAATTTAATTTGTGAAGAACTGACTCATTATTTTATTGAATAATTTTGAACATTAATAACAATATCATCTACGTATTTGAAAAAAATTAGATTAATACAAGCGTGTGGTTTTCAATAACCCTCTCAATATGGATTCACAACGTATTTTATAATGTAATTTATAACAATTCTTATTGAAGAAAAATGATATCCTAAAAATACACAAAGTACCTATGTTGACTTATCAGTGAATGCTTTGAGTCTTTTTATACCATTGCTTCCGTTTTTTTGCTTCCTTATTAATAGAAATAAATGTTTTGTTTGATGTTTCAATGGTAGTACTTTTACATTCTGGAACCGCACAATATTTATAGCTTTTTTTACTCGGGCTTTGGTTCAATAGTTTAAATTATTTTTAAACGTTCCTATTTCACAAACATAACACTGTTTAGAGTTTGTTAAAATGTATAATAAATAATAAGCATATATGCTAGCAAAATACCTACTGTTTCTAGCGAAGTAGTCATCTAACCGAAAACCGATCGGCGCGGTGTCCGCTCTCTCAACGAGAGATTTAATATGCGATGACGTCGCGCCTGAAATTCGGAGAGGAGCGCTGTTTAATGTCTATAATTTTTTTAGGCGACTTAGGAGTGTCGCTGACGTCTAATTTTTTGCACAGAGCCTCAAAATGATGTGCTCTTCCTATTGTTAAGATAAATTAAAATATGTAAATGAGCCCATTATCAAGATATTTAGTAGCCGTATAGCAATCCATGGAACTGTGATTATTAAAACGTCAAACATAAGTTTGTTATTTAAATTAATACTATCTTTTTTTCAGTTTCTTAATGTTTAAAACGTACTTTTCGTTATTTTCATTTCATAAAATGTCTTTAAGTAGGTAGTACTTTTTCTGTAAAAGTGGCTATATCTTTTTAACCACTCGGTATAGGATAGCAAAACCCTATATTTTCTGAAGGATTAAAACGTGATCTTTTGAAATCTGCCATTAGATAGTCAAAGATCCATTTGTAGAAAAAAAAATCTTGTTCGGTACGCAAACCTAGAACACCCTGTATATTTTAAAATATTTGCAAATGATAGTTCAAGTTGGAGTAAAGTTCGTGGTATAAAAATATTTTTCTAAAATTTTATATTTTCTTGAATACTTGTTCGGACCCGGGCTTTCGCCGAACTCTGTATAAGTTCGAGGAGAATAATTTTTTCTACTAACGTGCGGAAAGTGAATCTTTTCCGCACTAAAAAGCGTGCGGAAAGAGTCACTTTTCCGCACCCTTCCACAATGGTCAGGTACCTGGACATTTTGGGAATTTAATGTGCCTACCATAGCCTGCAAATTAAAAAAAAATTGCTCTTGCTGGACCAGTTTCCCATGTTGACACCTTCGTTTACTGGACTATATATAATAATTGCGTTTTTAATATAAACATTAATCATAATGATCCAAAGAATTTAGAAAACATCTAAGATGGTAGTTGAAATGAATCAAAATTATCATGTGAACAAATAAAAATTAGATTGTCAAAAAAAATATTGTGTCATTATAAATGTCAAATAATTTCCAGTATAATTCGCTGTTGGGTACCTACGAGGAAAAAATTTCCACTAAAATTCGTCCGTTGCGATGGTGATCTGTCAGAAATTCACGTTTTGATTGGTTAAAAATCACATGTGTGGAATTTTCACGATAAAGGCTTTCATTTATTTGTGTTTTCACTTCCGGGACTTCCATGACTGCCTATTCATTTTTTTAAATAAGCACAGATTATTTTTGCTTCCAAGAAGTGATAAAAGCAAGTAAAATTCAATGACCCCAATAAAAAAGGCGTAAAATCAACCCTCAAAGACTGCAACAATAAAGAAATGTCTTTTACCTTTTATTTTTTCCATATTCCCTTCGCTTGAAGAGCTGGATTCTTGTAATTTCTGGAATCTCCTCCGCACTTTACATCTACCACGAAGTCTTTTATTATTTTCTTTAATTGACGAAAATGAGACCGCGACATTTTTATTACTTTCAATATGGTCGCAAATTATATTTTCACGAGTGCCACGGTTTCCGATATTCGACGACGACATAGACATTAAGTCCCGTTTATTGTTAATTTCGCGACAATTGTTGTTTCTATCAATTAAATTATTATGATTCACGTCGACGAGATTTCCTGCCAATAATTTTTTAAACAGTGACACATCACTATAAGAATGAAACAATCCTGGAGCTTCTTGCTGTGCTAGTTGGATTGATTTTCTGGAATAAAAAAATTGAAATTGGTTACAATTTTCTACTAAAAGAAAAAAACTCTCGAATTCACCTTTCTTTTTTCGACAACGTTCCTTTGAGGCTTCGTGATTGATCGGAAGCGGTATATTTTCCGTGTTTTCTTTGAAGTGGGGTCGCAGGATTGCTGGTGTTTTTGATATATTTTTCATCTTCTACTCCGAATAAACGTATCCTTGCCTCTTTCATAATCCCAAAATCCTTTTTGATCGCAAAAGTAGGGGATTTTATGGTCGTAGTTGGAGCCGCTGAAAGAGATCGAGCCGGTATATATTTAGATATACAGGAAAAATAGATAATGATGATTTTGAGCTAGTTCATTTTTTAGCATACGGGAAACTATTTTTCCTCCTACCCCTATAGAAAGTACACACTTTCCTCCCTTAATCAGGGAGGAAAGTATTTTTCCTCCCCCTCATTTCAAGTTCATAATGTTTCCATAATTTTTAGAACATCCTGTATATCCTGTTTTTTGGTAAAAATCAAAGATTAATGTTACTCCAACGTAGTTCTTCAATACAAATTTCAACTTCAGGAATCTTAGATACACGTTTTTTGAGTTCAGAATAAGAAAAGCATAGTATGCTGTGGCTCACTGACAGTAAACACGGCGATTGACTTTTGAGGTGCAAAGTCGCTACATTCATTAAACTTAGTTGAATTTTTGAAAAATGGAGAGCGATTCAAGTGATTTTGAATTTCCAAATACACCAACTAATATTAAGAAACAAGCTAACATAGCGTCATTAACCTTACTACCACAAAAATCTAAAGACAGGTATGAAAAACAATATGCACCATATAAGCAATGGGCTGAAGACAACAAGATACATAAATATTCAGAGAATGTTTTACTGGCATATTTTTCACTACAAGGAAAATCATTAAACGCTTCAACACTTTAGACTAAATATTCAATGCTACGCACAATGATACAAATGAAGGACAATGTCGATATTAAATATCCAAAGTTGATTGTATTTCTAAAACGTCAAAATGCCGGATACAAACCAAATAAAGCTAAAACTTTTACAAGAGAAGAAATAAATACATTCTTAATGGAAGCCCCCGATGATGTTTTTTTATTAATGAAGGTAAGAAATGAAATCCCATGCAAATAATTTAATTTTTGATATAAAATATTCATAGGAAGTTCTTGTTATTGGAATTTCTGGAGCATGTCGATGTGATGAGCTTATTAAAATGACTATGGATGATATTGAAGAGAAAGACAATCTTTTAGTCATAAATATCCACACTTCAAAAACGTATAAACAACGAACTTTCGTTATCAATACTACAACAGGTAACGGCCCAAATTTTGTTCAAATCGTTAAAAAGTATATCTGTCTACGTCCTAAAACTGAGCATAAACGATTGTTGGTATGCTTTAAAGCAGGCAAATGTATAAATCAAGTGGTTGGCAAAAATAGTATATCCAAAATACCACAAAAAATTGCAGAATATCTCAATCTTCCAAATGCCAAACATTACACAGGGCACAGTTTCAGAAGAACTTCAGCAACTCTGTTAGTAAACGCTGGTGGGGATATTTTAGCTCTAAAACAGCATGGCGGTAGGAAATCAACCAATATCGCAGAAGGTTATGTAGATCAATCTTACACAAAAAAAAGAAAAATTTCTGATCAAATTATGGGAAATAATGTAGAACCTGAACTTGATCAAAATCAGCCAAGCACTTCTAGAAGTTACCACCATTACAATGTGCTTAGCGAAAATATTTCAAATACTAAAGCTCCTGTTCAAACCCTATCTTCTTCCAATAGTGTTCATATAAGTGCTGCTCAAAACTGCACATTCAATATTAACATAAATAATTCTAAAATATAGTTAAACAATACTATGTACTTAATTGTATAACATATATTGATAAATTTGTTTAATAAATAATTCTTGTGTTCTTAATTATATTCGTTACCTATTTGTGTCGTAAATAAATTTTCAAAAAAAGGTGGGTAGGAGGAAAAATCATATGTATCACATGGGAGTAAAGCGCCTTTTCCTCCCTTGGATGTTTACTGTAAACTACAACCTGCGGGAGAAAAAGTGTCACTTTCCTCCCTAGTAATACAAATAGCTATTATTATTAATTTCACGAAAAGCAGTTACTTTTCATGTGAAGAAAAATAATGCAACCAGCTTGTATGGAAATTTACAAATATAGATAAGGACATTTTTTTTAACAAATGTATCAAGTGCGAGATACAATTCACACGATGAGCTCCGTACCATTATCTATTATAATATAACTCCACAACTGGGGTTGTGTTGTGTATAACTCAATATTCTGTGAATTGCAAAATTAAGCCGAATACTGCTTTAGCTATTTCCACATAGATGGCGCAAGGATGTTGTAGTCACTGTAGTTTTTAAAAATCACGTTTGTTGTATGGAAGCTCCCTTGAATATCTATTTCAATCTGTGTTTTAACAGTTGCTGCTCTAGTCACAGAGTACACCATCTAATAAGAGGCGAAAGAAAGTAGTTTTCGTGATCGCAAATTTGTGTGCACATGCGTGAATTAATTAGTTTATCTGTCAAATTAAAGCCGCCACTTCCGTAAATTCCCCTCAGTTCACCGTGTATTATTTCAAGATTAGGTTGAAAATGAGCTACTTTTCATTACACACATGAGATGAATAATAAGGTGATCTCATGTTAGTAGTTAAAAAAATATTCTATAGACCTAATTGGTAGGGATGTTCATCAACACTACTATTTCTCTTTGTGTAGTGTTACTTTTCTCAGTGTATCAGGTAGTTTATGTGTCAATGCCTCGACGTATTTCCGCTCAATATCGTGTTAGTCCGACTTCAAAGGAACCGACAAAGCTTTCGTCTCTTGTTAGATGGTGTACTCGGTGGCTCTAGCGGCAACAGAAATACATCATCTGTCTAACTATAACGGACAGACAGTGGGACAGGAAGTCTTAGTAATAGGGTCCGTTTTTTAACCTCTGAACCCATGAATCGGATCCAAATATTATCACCAAACTTGAAAATAATGCCAAACATTGCTATACAGACGGCTCAAAAGTAGTGACACGATATCGAAACAAAAAGTATCGATACCTTAATAATAACGGTATCGAAACAAAAATATTTAAAGAGTAAAAATATCGGAAATAAAGTATCGAATGCTGAAATTTAAATAAAGGTCTCATGTCAGTTCTTAGGTTATAAACACTTAGAGCTTATAGTTATAACTAGGCTGTAAGCTGTAATAAATTAATAACTATATTCTTTTGCTTATTATAAACAGTCGTCTCGTCTTTAATCTTCATAAAACAACAAAATTTTGCAAAATGCCCAAAATGGCTGCTAAAAATTGCTACTTGTACTTGGCTGCGTTCATAAACTTACTCCAGTGAGTAGAGAAGAGTATGATCACGTGAAAAAAATGTTTGTTGATTACTCTGAGTAACCGTTCAGAGGCTACACTGGCCGGAGACAAATCAAATGTCATTTTGTTGTGTATATATTTCGAGCGGAAATTCACGCTATAAGAAAGAAAAATAAGGATTCATCACGTCAGATAGTTAAGTAGCCATAAAAGCACTGAGCTCTTGTGTAATCAGTTCCAAAATGGTGTGGGAATGCCTAGGCAAACTCAATGAACTAGGCGAGAACAATAGTTTCCTTACTGTGGATTCCAGGACACACTTGAATGAACTAGCAAAGAGGGGGGAACTGAAACACCCTTTTGAGTGCCGGAACCCTGTTCCGGTATCAGCTCCAATATTAGAATAAATAGGCAAAGCCAAAAAAAGAGAAGATCTGACCATTGGAAGGATCTAGTAGGACTTAAACAATCAAAGATTCTTTTGTGTGTCTACAGCCTGTTGAGATCAAATGAATGCCCAAGTCAGTGTAAAGCTACACTTACAGTTATAACAGATTTCCTAAGGGCACTCTGTTGCCAGAATAATCACATGAAAAAGCTCAAAATAGTGTAGGAAAAATGATGTAGATTATGTGGAATGAAAGACGAAACTCTCATTCAAATACTCACGGGTTGCACAGCAATTAATAATCATAGGCATAGGAGCTTAGAAGAGAGACACTTACCTGAGCTGAAGCACTCAAATATCCCAAATCCCAATATGCATACACACATACATTGTGAATTCATTATAATTTGGATAAATGATTTTAGTTACTTTCATTCTTTCATCTATATAAAATTGTTATTTTCAATTTAAAATTTCATAGAATCTAGCAATTTTCTACATAAAAAAAAACTGCACAGGGAAAATATTTTCAAATCAAACCGTTTTATCCAATTACCTACTTACCAGTTGTATTTACTTCTTTAGTTTCAACCACAGACTCCAACGGCTCATTGTAACCATCAGTTCGGCGTCTTCTTCGACGCATTCGGCAATCTTCAACTTCCTCGGGAATGATTAACGTTCCGGCACTGCTTGTTCTTGTAGTATACCTTTTGTTGTGTAAAAATTCCGATGACTAAAAAATGAGAAATTTAATAAATACCAATATGGTCTCTTTTTTTAAAAACTCACCTCTATATATCTGGAGTTATTGTCCGTACAAATTGTTTGGGCGGTGTGCATGGCTCTGTTTTTATTAGATTTTTTATTTTGGCTAGTTTTATTGTCTTGTTTTGATCGAGTCTCATTGGTTGGAATGTTTGGAGTTATAAAATTTCTGTAACCGTCCATTTCAGCTCTTTTTATACTCTCCTCGCTGTTGTATCTATAAAAAAGAAGAAAAAAGAACCATTACAAACAAAATATAAACTGACAAACTATAATACCTAAGGTGGTCTCAAGGAATTACCACCAAACTAACCTGATATCCTAGAAGATAGAAGATACCAACAAAGTTGCACAGTCCACAGACACTTAAAGCCTGTGGGTTACACACACCTATGGATAACCTACATTTGGCGGCAAGTTCCGAAAAACCCATGTATTTATGTATATTGGGGGGACATTCACTGAGACCTAAAAGATTTATTGTATCATCTTACTTCTTACTTACTTACTTCTACGTATCTTCTGAGTAGGGTCTCAGAGACTAGTAGCTCCTTTAGTTCTATTTCCCGGAGGACTTTCAGGATATCTGCAGGATTCAACTTAGATAAATGACCTTTTTCTATCCAGTAATCTCCCAGGTGCTGTGCCTTAGGATTCTGAACTGCTGTACAATCCGCAAGTATGTGGACGGAGGCTTCTTCTTCCATGCCACAGATTCTACATTATTCTTTCTCCACTATTTTGAGCATTTTTCAGGTGCCCATTCAGGGATCCAGTTAGGATCCCTGATCCCTGAATTTTTAGTGCAGTTTTACTTTGCATTCATTAGATCTGTTTGTAGTCATCCAGATCCAGAATAATCTTTGATTGAATAAGCCCTACTAGACCTTTCCAATGGTCAGATCTTCTCTTTTTTTCGGCTTTGTCTATTTCTTCCAATATTACATTGGAGCTCCCAGCTAGCAAGGAATTCTAAGAGGACTGAATTGTTGTATAACAGCCGAATAGCGTTGTTTTAAGGACTGTTTGTTTTATTAAGCCTTTTGTTGGGATAATTTTGTTTTTTAAAGAAAATTGTATTAAATGATTATATAGTGACTTTTACAATATATGCTATAACGCATTATACGATCATTTCTTTAAAAATGATATAATACCTTATAAGTTATAAGCAAGTTTATACAATATCAAAAATATCATGTTATAAGTCTTTTATACCTATTGTATAAGAGTTCCATAATATACTATAAAACTAACAGCTACAACATAATAAAATAGTTACTTAAGCTTGTCTTATTGAAGCTGTATAATGTTGTATAATAAATATTGTATAGCATTTAATTGCGTTGCATTATAAAACAATTTTTAGTTGTATAGTGCCTAAATATTCTTCGTTATAAAACAGTTAACGTATACCGTTCCATTTTAGAATGAAATATTGTTTAAGGCATTTATTTGGAATAAAATTGTTGTATTATAAATTGCCATATCTTCTGTATGTTCCTTGTGGTATATTATTAATTCTTTTTTTAATTTCTTGGGAAATTAAACCACAATATTCTTAAATTCTTTATTTCAACGTTTCGGTAGCGTTCCAGCTACCGTTGTCAAGAAAAAATAAGTAGAAATTAATCTTTTTATCCCTAACTGACACAACAGAAAAAATTTGACAACTAGACAATCAAATTTTTCTATATTCTATTTTATTATTGGAACTTTAGTTCTTTACGCCAGGTTATGTTTGAGCGACCAGGGGTCGCGACGCAAAAGATCTGACCGTTACGCGTTACGTTACGCTACGTTATGTTACATTGCTTCGTTATGTGCCTTGCTTTTGCGTGCTTGTGCCTCCTTAGTCTCTCTCTCGTTTACGAAGCAGCGATTCATAATAATAAATTTGCTCCTACCCGGATTCGAACCCGGGCCGCCCGCGTGCGATGCGAGCATTCTAACCACTGAACCACCGATGCTATATTGAAATTCTATGCAAAGCTGGTATTCGCAGTGCTAGTGATCTACTTGAATTTGTTCGGATACATTTTTACTATTATTTCCATAATTTTTTTTGCGTGATTAAGGGGTCTAGCTACTTTTCGAAATACAGGGTGTTGAAATTTTGAAAACTTGAATGTTTTAATTCGATAACTTTAAAATGGATGGATAAACTGATTTGACATTTGGCAGGTAGTTTTTAAATGTAAAAGGGCATATTTTGAAAGAAATTGTAGTTTGTGCAACTAGTGTGGATATGATGGCCATATCGCACGAGGACGAAGATGGAGCACGACGCCGTAGGCGGAGTGCTCAATCGTTCAAGTGCGATATGGACAATCCACACGAGTCGAGCAGCATATTTTTTCTACGACCCACTTAGGAAAAAATCTAGAAAATAAAAATTTCTATAAACTGTAATATAACTTCAAATTAAAAATTTAACAATTAAATTTTATGTTTCCACTAATTTTGTGGTAAGCGAATCTCCAATTTGTACAATGCTACGGTTTCCTTTTTTAAATATACGATGCTGTTATAAATAGATGTTGCTAGCCGGACTCCCTCATGGAGGGTACCGTACCATTATCTATAATAATGAATATTCTGCTAAATATTTAAAACGTCTACTTGTTGTCGTTATTAATATCAAGCAGAATGATTATTTAAAAATAAAATTAACAATAAAAAAAATTCCTTGCGGGGAATCGAACCCGGGTCTACCGCGTGAGAGTCTGGTGGGCTTACTACTCAACCACCAAAGAATATGCAAATTGTTTATCTATAACGTCAGATGTATTACATAACTTTTGCTTAAAAGGAACTAAAGTTCCTACCGTGTGTCGCGCGACACGTTCTACCTTTTTTTTTAGTATCTACTTGAAGCTTAACCAGAATTGAAGCGCTTCATTTTCTTGCCAAATATATGCCTATAATCTATCAGTAAAATTTGCGGCGCATCAAAATTTGGGCTATTAAACCTTCCAAATGAAATTATAATTTTTACTATCGATGTCTGCCCAAGCGGCCCAAGTCGTTTTGATAAGTCTCCATTTCTACAAATGAAATGTATGATGCACGTTCAAATTGAAATATAATTTGGTTTTGATATTCTACACTAAAAAATAAAATGCTTTTATAAACTGCTAGATGACAAAATGTTTCCACAGTGCTCTAAATAACAGCAATATAAAAAAATATATTGCATTATTCAACCATTTTATGAGATCTAGGAACATGTAATACATTGAACTTCTTCAATAAACCTTTGATTAGCGAAGGCTGAGGTGCAGAACTGAATCAATCAATAGTCGATACAACTAGTAGTAAGCTCTGAAGATTCTAGGATATATCACTCCGCAACGGTGTGATGTTGGGGAGACCACTTTATTTGTGGTCGTCCTGGGGGTCACTAGTGAAATTTCCTATATTTCCATTGATTTAGATCAAGGCTGCTCAAGTTTTTGAACAGTAGGGCCAAACCGATGGGTAAGAAATTTTTGGCGGGCCATTAACGATTTTTTAACTTATACGAAATTAAGTCGTCAATGATCCGCCAAAAAACTTGTATCTTGAATTAATGTGATTTTTGGCAATGTTTCTGTAGTACTAATTTTTTTATATTGGGTTTTAAATTATATGTTGACAATAACACCAGGTCAAAAATATGTTGCTCCGTAAGTGAAGTGCGGTATTTATTTTTAGTATAATTAAGATCCGAGAAAACCTTTTCACACACATATGTTGATCCGAAACGGGATAAGAACTGCAATGCCAGGTCCGTTATTGCAGGAAAGTCTTCTTTTGGCACCAATTTCCAGAAATCTGCAAACTCTTCAGATAAATTTTGTGCTTTCGAAGATATTTTTTCCATAAGAAGGCACAATGATTTTGCAGTTCGGTTAGTTCCAACTGAATATTGCCAGGATAACTAATTATTTCAGTTAAATTAATTATAATTGGGTTTATAAAAATTTGTAATATTTGTTTTTTACTCTCAACGTCTATTTTCAAATGAATGTAATAAGCATTTAATTTTCGATTCGTACTTAGAATAATCAATATTGGTGATATTAAGATTTTTTATGAAGTCAGAAATAAGTCAATATTTTCTCTGGCCGCGGGCCATTTAAAATATATCCGCGGGCCTGTGGTTGAGCAGCCTTGATTTAGATCAATCCAAGTTTTGAACGTATCGCATGTGTGAAATAAAATTCGAATTCGAAAAATTTTCACCAATTTAATTCGAATACTGTTTAGCTGTCGAAACGCTTATTTCACTTGCGAAATGTTGATTTATTTGGGGTTAGAATCATCGAATTTTGTGTTGTGGTTTTGTCAGATACTTTGTATAGTTTTAACATCCCTCCTTTCAGTTTGACTGAGTTTGACTACCTTTTTGAACCTTTTTAGTTACTCTATATAGGTACTAGTAATTAGCATAGTAATAAGCAGTTATTATAGTTAGACGAGAGTGACGCGAGAACGTTTTATATTTTTTAAATCTACATGGCAAATTTAGAGAAACTGCATCAAATAGTGCTAAATCATGTTGTGAAACTTGTGTGCAGGATGATTTTTTAACGGCAAAAACGGTGCTTTATCATTTTAGGCACGATCCCCTCAATCCAAAGTGACCGCTAGTTCCTAAAAGTTTACAGACTTCATAAAGAAGCTGCTGGCGAATTGATAAACATTTTAGATCCATATTTGGCAGCTCATACAACAGCATCAGCTATGAACAAACCTACTAAGGTAGGAAAGAAGTTGTACCTTAGGCAAGAATATGAGACATTTTTTTTACATATTAAGATATAAGTAATAATTTTAAGTAGTCTTCGCTTCTATGGAAGTGATAGTTACCAAACTAACATCGGGCTGTATTTATACTTTTGTGTTGTGTAATTACTAAGCCTGTATAAATGTTACAAATCCCCAATAAGTTATATTAAGATTTATTTTAATTTATTATATATCATTATATTTTTCATCTCATGAAAATGATAAATCTTAACCTCAATTATTATTCTTTTTTCTTAATAATTTACGTATGAGGGCTATTCCGTTGTTGTCAGATTGTGTCGTTGGAATTAAATTTATTTAAGTGAATTTATAATAATTTCGTTTTACTATAATTCAAAACTAGCTATACTAATTCGATAGAGAATTTAAAATCGAAATATTTCACTGATTTTCAAAACTTGACCACCTGGTCCTAACTCAATCCCAGCGTATCTAACTTCAATGAAACGACTACTTCATGCACTGCCAGTGTTCATCTATTATTTACTATTTAATATTTATGTTATTAAATATAGTAAAGATACATGAAGAACTTGTACCTAAATTCGCTTAATGTTTCAAATACTTTCACGTTTATTTATTTGTTGCTATACATTTCAGGGAATTTACTGCTTATTTTATTTTATGCCAAAAGACATCGCTTAGGAATACAAGAGACTAACGAAGGCTGAGGTGCCAAAGTCTCGAAGCCTCTGACTAGAAGGACAAAGGATATGTCACTTCGGAACTTATTGTTTCAAGAAATCTTTGACTAGCGTCAAATTATGTATAAACTGGAAACGCCGTCACCATCAGCACAAATGAAAGACTACATAAAACCTAAAAAATGTTGACCTAAATAAAAAAACGTGCCAGCAAAAGTTAACCGCTTGCTAACCAAATACACCCTAGCAGGAAATGCTATCACCTGATTTGCTTAATCTGCCCAAAAATGTTAAAAGAGAACTATTAAGAAGTAGCAGTATCTAGAATGTATTCTATAGTAAAGTAATTCCAAATCGGACCTGCTCCAACCTTTTCATGTGATACGAAATCAATCTCCAGTAAAATGACAAAAA
>CAJUYG010001951.1:30679-45511 GCA_910591675.1 Galerucella calmariensis
CTTGACAATTGACAGATGTTACCTGTCAACTTTGACTTGGCGCATTTCAAGTTATTTCAGAAGCAGAAGTGATTGCTATCCAAAGTTGTTATTTAAATACAATAATAAAAAAAATCCCCATATGGTTCCAACTTTATGGCGGACATTGTATAATATAGTAATGTATAGTGAAGAAGAGAAAATGTGGACAATATTGTTGATAAAATAATCGAGCCACTCATTGTAAAGATTGCGACAGTTCATCATCTGATTCCGATTCTAATTGGATTTGTAAGAAGTGGCCCTACTTATACAGGTGAGTTTATATATTACAATTATTATTTATGAACATAACGTAGTTTAAAAGTCAAAGTTTAAACCTCTATACCTAACCAATATGACACAATTTGAAAAAAAATGCACTTATTCACTTTCAGCTCTTATTAGCAGGATGGGTGTCCATAAACTCTCCTGCCAATCGGAAACTACAGTTACTAGAGGTGATTTTAAGTCGATTTAGCTCAAATTACCTCAATCCAAAAATGCTTCATGCGGGAGCTACAGCCATTTGAAGAAGACGTCCTTATATGAGTTTTCTTCAACTTATTCAAAATTAACGTTACTTAAAATATTCAAAAAACTAAATTTTTTTCAGATCCATCACATGCGTGTCAGCTGGAGGGGACCAGCAGGTATTTTTATTGAAAAAATTTTTATGTATCCGACACCGAATTTGGAAAATTTAATATAATTTTCATAAAAAATGTTCTTTCAAATTGATATCATGAACAGTTTTCGAGGAAAATAAATTTAATCTTTTTGTGCTTCTTACATAAAATCATGTTGGATTATAAAATTAATTTGAAATATCCAAAACAATGTAAGCAACTTAATACTTACGAATTTGGATACCAGTATCTGTACAATTTGTTGTTGTCATAGCCAACTTAATATTACAGATACAATTTTATAATCCAACATGATTTTATGTAAGAAAAACAAAAAGTTTAAATTTATTTTTCTCGAAAATGAATCATCATATCGATTTGAAAGAGAACATTTTTTATGAAAATTATCTTGAATTTTCCAAATTCGGTGTCGGATACATAAAAAACTAAAAATAATTTTTTTAATAAAAATACCTGTTGGCCCCCCCGACTGACACGCTTGTGATGGATTTGAAAAACATTTATTTACAGCGAACCACTGGTTTGTAACTGTTTATTGATTATACCAAGTTTGAATACTTTAAGTAACGGTATTTTTAAATAATTTGAAGAAAACTCATATGAGGACGTCTTCTCCAAAGGGCTGTAGCTCCCTTAGGAAGCATTTTTGGATTAAGGTAATTTGAGCTAAATCGACTTAAAACCACCTCTAGTAACTGTAGTTTCCGTTTGACAGGATAGTTTCTGGACACCCTGTATAAGTGTAGGTACGCCCGATATTTTTATTTTATCTATACAAATGTTATTTCATACGAAAATACTCGAAGTATACAGTAGTTTGTGGAACTAGTGTGGATATGATGGCCATATCGCACGAGGACGATGTTTGAGCACGACGCCGTAGGCGGAGTGCTCAATCGTTGGAGTGCGATATGGACAATCCACACGAGTCGAACAGTAATTTTTTTCTACGACCCATTCGAGAAAAAAACAAGAAAATAAACATTTGAATAAACTGTAAAATAAATATAACTTGAAATTAAAAATTTTCAACAATTTTATTCATAATCGTACCAATTCAATTTAAGGTCTTCACTAATTTTTGTGATAAACGTACAGTCCTTAAATGTACAATTTGTATAATGTTACGGTTTCCCTTTTTAAATATGCGATGCTGTTATAATTAGATGTTGCCAGTCGGACAACCGCACGAAGGGTACCGTACCTTTATCTATAATAAATATGCAAAATGCAAAATATTTCAAGCAGATTAATTATTTAAAAATAAAATCGACAATTAAAAAAAGTTTCTTCACGGGGCATCGAACCCGGGTCTACCGCGTAAGAGTCTGGTATGTTTACCACTCGACCACCGAGATCTATAAAAAGGTAGAACTTGTCGCGGGACACACGGTAGGAACTTTAGTCCCTTTTAAGAAAAAATTATGTAATACATTTGACGTTATAGATAATAGTTATTTATGTAACTAGTGTGTAAAGTAGCCTTTTTTTGACGAATGTGAATATTGTCGCATGAGCCGCAGGCGAATGCGACAATCACATGAGTCGAAAAAAAGGTCTTTACACACGAATTGCATACAATATTTTTTCTACTAGCGAATATTTAATTGAAATACAAAAGTTTAATGGTAATTTTCTTTACGCACTAGTGCGTAAAGAAACATACTTTACGCACTAGTGCGTAAAGTAAGTTAAATTTTTCTTTAGAGTCTTTTCATAATAATCTAAAATAACATCATAGTTTTCTAAAAAAATTCAATTCCTGAATATAAAATACAATTGCTTACTCTAGGTATAGTCGGAAGATCTCAATTTAAATTTTAAATGTCAGATTCAATTCACAAAGAAATGTCAGTCACTCACCGCCAACTTATACCTATTTACCGTATTATTTCCAGTACTTAATAATTATTTAACAATAATTGTTAAATAATTATTAGGTTATTTTACCGAATTCTATAGGTTTCTATCTCCAATTTATGAAAAAAACTTTGATTTAATATCCGTTTATTATACCTATATTTTTATAAGACTGGATAACTATAACTACATACATATTGGAATTTTTTCTTTACGCACTAGTGCGTAAAGTAAAACTCTTTACGCACTAGTGCGTAAAATAAAGTTTTACGCACTCGAAAATGTGTCTAAAGTACGTACTTTACACACGGTAGTAGAAAAACGATTTTCATATTCTTTGGTGGATGATATACCAGACTCTCACACGGTAGACCCGGGTTCGATTCCCCGTGAGGAAATTTTTTTTACTGTTAATTTTATTTTTAAATAATCATTCTGCTTGATATTAATAACGACAACAGGTAGACGTTTGAAATATTTAGCAGAATATTCATTATTATAGATAATGGTACGGTACCCTTCATAAGGGAGTCCGACTGGCAACATCTACTTATAACAGCATCGTATATTTAAAAAATTAAACCGTAGCATTATACAAATTGGACATTCAAGAACTGTACGTTTACCACAAAATTAGTGGAAACATAAAATTGAATTGTAAAATGTTTAATTTGAAGTTATAAGTATTACAGTTTATAGGAATTTTTATTTTCTAGATTTTTTCCTAAGTGGGTCGTAGAAAAAATATGCTGCTCGACTCGTGTGGATTGTCCATATCGCACTTGAACGATTGAGCACTCTGCCTACGGCGTCGTGCTCAAACTTCGTCCTCGTGCGATATGGCCATCTTATCCACACTACCTGCCAAATGTCAAATCAATTTATCCATCCATTTTAAAGTTATCGAATTAAAACATTCAAGTTTTCAAAATTTCAACACCCTGTATTTCCAAAAGTAAATGTGCTAGACCCCTTAATCGCGCAAAAAAAATTATGGAAATAATAGTAAAAATTGATCCGAACAAATTCAAGTAGATCACCGGCACCAGCTTTGCATAGAATTTAAATATAGCATCGGTGGTTCAGTGGTAGAATGCTCGCATTGCACGCGGGCGGCCCGGGTTCGAATCCCGGCAGGAGCGTATTATTATGAATCGCTGCTTCGTGAACGAGAGAGAGACGTAACATAACGTAGCGTAACGTAACGCGTAACGGTCAGATCTTTTGCGTCGCGCCCCCTGGTCGCTCAAACATAACCTGGCGTAAAGAACTAAAGTTCCAATAAACAGATGTCAAATGTATTACATACTTTTATAAGAACCAACGTCCATCGGTAGTCCCTTAAATACCCATGTTATTCTGTTTTTAGTATTTGTTATTAATTTATACGGATTATTTTATTTAAGTTTATTTTTGTATATAAATATTCTTGATCCAGTGCTTCTGAGAGAGACATTTTTGACAAGTTATTTTGACGTTTCTTTAAATTGAAAAAAAGATGAGTGACGAGTACTAAACGCGAATGCTGATTGGTGGTTTTCATATACGTTCTAGGATGTATATGAAATCATATACGTTCAGTTAACCGATATGGCCTACATTTCCATTCTCTAAACTGTGCAGGAAATGGATAATATACATGTGGGTGTAGAAAAACTTATTTATATTTCAACTGTACCTATACTAAAAGAAGTGTTACGCCTATGGATTACGAATGCTTTATTATTTTAATGCTCTCTCATTCATAAAAATAGATTATAACAACAATCAGTTTTTAGTTGAACACCCTTTTGAAATCATAATGATGTTTGATGTCGGCACCGTACGGAAACTGTTTATATACGGTGGTATTGGCGATACGGTGGCGCCTGAACAAGAGATATGCACATTATTTCATTAAAGCATCCAAATTGTGAATGTATCCTTTCAATCTACGGTAAGCAAAAAACAAAGGAAATACATACACGTTAGTGATGTAGAAACAGTTTTCACGGGTCTTTATCAACAAGGGTCTGTAGTCAGAGAGGCGAAGCTTGGGCAGTGTATTTCAAATAGGATAACGAGTAATGATGCCGTATTTACTATTAGTCCAATAAATGAAGGCGAAAAATACCGTCAACATAGGCATCTGGTCCAGCAAGGAAATTTTTTTTAATTTGCAGCCCAAAATCTGGGATGAGGAACCCTGAAAATACACCAATTTCTATGTTTAGGCCCCCAGGCATCTATGGTAGATGGCGCCACCTTGCATTTTCGCAACCGCGAAATAATTAAGGCCATGAAAAGAAACATGAAAATGATCGATCACTTACCCACTCTCGGGGTAAAAAGTTATCGCATTCTTTAAAATTGAGACCCTGGCCTGCTTTTATTGGACAGACCAATCCTAGGAATGATTTTGTGCGAAAAGGATTGAAAGTAGACGCTTAAATTGCGAAAATAACTTTCCCATTCTTCATTACCGAATACCTCTTCCTACAAGCGATGAACTTCCACAGACGATACCTTCTCCAGGAACAAATGGTGGTTGTCTTCCCTGGTCTTGCTAACATGTATTAGGGTTTCTAGTCCTCGGGTAACCGTTGTAACGTCTTCAGTCAGAGCTTGATCACAAATAAAACACACGGGCGTACTAGAATCCTCTGCGACTTCCATTTTTCTACAGGAATGAACAATATTTATCAAATCATTAGATGTCATTTCACCCACAACAATATTAATGATCTTAATGAAAAAAATGAAACCTCACCGTGTGTTCCAAAAAAAAGAAGCTCAAGAATTTTCAATATTTTCCTGTTTTTTATCAATAAAAATTTCAAAATTTATTACTTAATTATAACAATAAAATTAATAATGACTTGAATTTCACTTTTTACACTGGAATACTACTAATTTATTCTTGAAAAATCACGGAAGAGATAGTGTTTATATGTAAAATTGTCAGTTGTTGACAAACAATGCAGCAGAAAGCATCCACGTGTACACGCACTATAGCAGACGCCGTCGACCACACTATAGATGGGTGGCGTGGCGGCGTGCGAGAATAAAATGAGGCATCCATTACAACAAATTTCTTTTTAATGCATCAAATAAAATACTTGATACACATATCAAAGGAAAGTTCAGAATGTGACTTTTCATCGGGTATGATGCTTGACCGGGAAGAATTATACTGTAAAGAGAAAAAACTGCTCGAAAAAACTCAGAATAGCTGTCGGAAAACTGGAAATTTCCCCGATTTTCCTGAAAACCCAGAGGTCTGGGCCAAAAAAAATTATACAATCGGCAAGAAGATATAAGATAAGAAGAATTATTGGTAGCATTGTTTCGGAATAAATAAAGTACCCCCCAAAGAACCATTATCCAATAGGATTGGCAGAAATAACTATTAATGAAAATAATATGAATAAATTCATGGAAGCATTAAAAAATCTAGCAAAGACGAGTTTTGGCCTGGTTTTCCAATGACCCAGGAGCACGAATTGAGTGGATGAAAACACGCCTTAGTAGCCACAGATCCCTTCTTTCAACCGCACTTTGATTCATTAAAAAATATTGATTTTCACGCGAGTTATTAAAAAATTAGTAATTTACTTGGAGACGTCATGCCCTCAGAGCGTGCTCTCTATAAGCCGGCCTAGAGCTCAATTTTGGGTCGGCGTTCGGGCCATTTATCTCGAAAACTATCTTATTTTTTCGAAAAAATGCTAAGGATCATTTTTGTGGGCAAGGAACTGCTCTTTATTTTTCGTCTGAACAAAAATTCTCCAGTGGTCAAATCTCGGCAGATATTGCGAGAAAACGGATTTTCTGGAATTTCAGAGCCATTTTTCCACCCTTCCACAATGGTCAGGTACCTGACATTTTGGGAATTTAATGTGCCTACCATAACCCGCAAATTAAAAAAAAATTGCTTTTGCTGGACTAGTTGCCCATGTTGACACCTCCGTTTACTGGACTAATGCGAGAGCGATGGAAGGGCCGCAGTAGCACCGTTCTAAAAAATACAGTGGCATGCATAAAATATTTTGATTTAATTTTTTTGCTTTTAAAACCATAAATATTAAAAAATAATATATACACAGTATCCTAGATATTTTCTTACAAGATTAACTTTGAGGCAATTCCAGTGTGTCTTCGTGTGTTCTGGATAACTTCGCTATAAGATACTTGTTTGCTTTATGCCACGCTTGTGCTACGCCTACAAAGAGTGTAAATAAAATTTTTTCATTGTATTTTTATTTATTATAGTTATTGTGTTCAGGTAATCCAGCATAGACTTACTTTCGCTTTCTTAGTATTTTTTTAGATATAACTGAAGAACCATAATTTTATCTAAGAATAAAAAAAATTGATTTCCATACAAAATTGAGCCATGTTCACTTTTTTTTATTGTAATTATGTTTCTCTTAAAACTTTCGTTTTAAAGCCCGTGAAATTTGTAACTTACATCGTATTGATCGAACGTAGTTTTTGTGCCAAATATATTTTTATTTTTGTATATTACGCAATATACCCAAGTTACAATGCGATTAACGAAAATGCTTGGAATATTTTATATTACTTTGAAAAAATAACATTATGAATCACTAACTAAATAAGCGAAAAAATGTGCAATGCTTTTAGAATGTTCTAAAAAATATCACAAATAAATTTATCTCAAACAACGCATAACTATGGCGTGCCGTTTTGGTATTTAATAACATCGTTTTAAAAACAAAAATAAAAATATTTCTTCTTTCAAAAATGTTTATTCCCTAATTATTCTGTTAATGAATTAAAATTATGTTTTTCATAATAATAATACAGGAATTTCCATTATGAAAAACATAATATAAATTGCCGATTTAAAAGTATGAAATACATAATAAAAATTCATGAATTAAAATTATGAAACACATAATAGAAATTCAATTTCCATTATGTATTGAGGTTGCCTATACTAATCTAATGCAAGTACCTGAAATCGTATAGTAAATGCATTACTGCAGAATAGGCAACCTCAATATATAATGTAAATTGAATTTCTATTATGTTTTCAATAATTTTAATTCTTGAATTTCTATTTATGTTTTTCATAATTGAAATACGCGTATTATTATTATTAGAATCATAATTGAAATTCAAGAATTAAAATTATTGAATAAATAATACAAAACGGATTTCTATTATGTTTTTCATCATTTTAATTCATGAATTTTTATTATGTACTTCATAATTTTAAATCGGCATTTTATATTATGTTTTTCATAATAGAAATTCCCGTATTATTATTATGAAAAACATAATTTTAATTCATTAACAGAATAATTAGGGAATAAACATTTTTGAAAGAAGAGATATTTTTGTTTTTGTTTTTAAAACGTTGTTATTAAATACCAAAACGGCACGCAATAGTTTTGCGTTGTTTGAGATAAATATTTGTGATATTTTTTAGAACATTCCAAAAACATAATTTTAATTCTTCAACAGAATAATTACGAAATAAAAATGTTTGAAAGAAGAGATATATATTTTTTTCCTCTTTTAAAACGATGTTATTAAATAAAAAAACGGCACGCCATATACAAAACAATCTTTTAGTTACTGCAAAACATTTAATATTTATAGTTCTTTTCACGATCCAAGAAACTGACTTGACCTGACTGGGGCTTGAGATGCAATAAAATCATAAAACCTGATGAAAAAAAAAGTAAGTACTAAGTATTTATAATAAGAATGTCCGAAAAGTCTTATAGAGTTTTCAGGTAATAATTTATTATTCGCCAACACAAAATAAATACGACCCTGTCACGGCTAATACTTTTATGGCTTTATTCCATGTCATTATCCCATCTCAGGTTAGGTCAGTTTCTTAGATCGTGACAAGAACTATACCAAACTGTGGTTTTGCATACCTCCATCTAGCCAGCTGTCAAATGTATTTACGACATAGACTTATAAATATTATAAGTCTATGATTTACGAATAAGTGATGTCATAAATTAAAATTGTATTTTGAAAAGGTAATTCTCTCCTTTAAAACCCTAATTTTAAAAAGAATAAACATTTATTTTGGATAAAGCTTATGCGTGCAATCATCGTGAAAGCTTATGCGTGCAATCATCGTGGAGCACGTTTTCAAACTCAGTCATCATGTATATTGCATCTTGTCAAACAACAAGCATGATTAATCATTAGCATTATATTGACCTTGCAATAAGTTGCTCCAATTTCTTGTAAATTTTATTCCCACGTTTAAAGCGTTCTTAGGCCCATTCTACATTAACTGTTAAAACGTTTAGTCTTGAAAACAGTCTCAACGAGGCCAGATGCGTAAAAACGGCGCACCGTGGAACAGCTTGTTCCACGCTTTTGAAGCAGTTGAGACATGAGCGGGTAAACATACAACACGGCTCCTTCAACTGCGCATGACTCAAGACTTTGCCAAATTTAGTAGTAACAAAACAAAATATTGAAATAAATATGTAAATATCAGAAATATAAAACTAAAAAAAAGCAAGAAAACCCAGGCCCAAACCCGGTTGATCAAAGTGTAACTATGTATAGAAATATAAAAAAATAAGAAATAAAAAACTAAAAAAAAAAATAAAAAAACCCAGCACCTAACCCAATATTGAAATAAATATGTAAATATCAGAAATATAAAACTAAAAAAAAAACAAAAAAACCCAGGCCCAAACCCGGTTGATCAAAGTGTATCTATGTATAGAAATATCAGAAAATAAGAAATAAAAAACTAAAAAAAACCCAGTACCTAACCGGGTTTCGAACCTACGACCTCTGAGTTGTAAGCTCAATACCTTACCAATTGCGCTAATCGGCTCACATTCAGTCACATCGAATAGAAGGTTAAAGGCTGCTTGGACGCATGCGCACCTCAACTACTAAATTTGACGTGGTGGGTGGAGCCGTGTTGTATGTTTACCCGCTCCTGTTGAGACTGCTCACCGCTCTGTTGACGCGTCCAAACAAGGCCGTGAAAAAGCCCGTATAGACACTCTGTATTCCGTGGCCAGCCAGTCCAGCCACTTTAGCCCAGTCAAGTTAGCACAATAAAGTACAGCAATAAATTTTGGTCAGGCATCATGTCCGATCAAACAATAGAGCAAACGCTGAATCGGACATCAAAAATTCATGGTGGAATGTTCAAGCGGGGAGCTGACGAGAGCATGGCAGTAAGGTGGACCATGAATGCGATACATATGCAAAATATTTGCCAACAAATTGAAGATTTCTGCGATGTTCATGGCGGAACAACTGAGCAGCACGTTGACTTCAGACCGAGTCGTGTGAGAAGACAATTTAGATATGGAAAACGTTGACTACTGGTTCGATGAACACAATCCTTTCCCTATGGATTCTCAAATTATACCGATTAGTTCGGGTATAATCGGCACTGAAAACATCAATTGCCATCTTGCTTCAGAAGTACAGAAGTACAAAATTGCTGAGCAATGTGGTCGGTACAAATTACGATTCGGTGAAATTCAAACGAAAAGATAAAGTTTTACCAATATCAGCAGTTGGCAGCAGCATAACAATCGACAAAACGTCTGTGCCCATAAAACCTTATAAAACTCATAGCCTTCTCGGCTTTGGCTTAATACGATCCTGATGATTTTATTTATCAAATTTTAGGTTAGCTATATGTCAAAATAGCAAATAAAATAAACGACATGCCGAAAACCTGGATATACGTCACAATCGATGACGCACACCAAGAAGGGTATTATTTTAACTATATTTGCAAACATGCTTGGGGAGAGGGGCATCAAATTCAATGGGATTCGACAAATTTAATTTATTTATTATTAATATAATTATAATTTTTTATTTTTATATTATTAATATAAAATATTTTTAGGGATGAGCTTAAAAATAGATAATTATTAGAAATTAAAAATAATTAAAAATTAAAAATAATATTGAAAGAGCCCAATACTAAAAGACGAAAAATCAAAGAAAGTGCTTTAATACAACTAAATGCAGATAAAAGTGTAGCTAGTATTTCAGCCGAATGTAGTCAAATTTGGTTACCAATGTTAGGAAGAGAAATTTCCAATAATCAATTAGTAACAACAAACGCGTTTTATTAACAACATATCCAAAATTAGCGAAAAAAAGCGTTATCCCAATAAAAACCGTTCCTGGAACGTGCACTTCACTGGATTCCATTTCTAGTAGACTATCCTATCGTTAGAATGTCATAAAATAAAATATTTTATTTCACATTTTACCAGAGATGTGATCTACTATGAATGGACCTCAGATTAGGAAAGTCCTTGTCTAAGGAATGGATCTTAATAAAATTTGACAACAAAGTTTTGTAGTTATAAACTTGATTGTCTAGTTGTCAAATTTTTTCGTTGTGTCAGATAGGGACCAAAAATTATTTAATTACTAGTTAATCTTGACAACGGTAGCCGGAACGTCGAAATAAAAAATAAAAGACATTATTGTGGTTTGATTCCCAAAAATATAAGAGAAAAAAGAACTTTTGATTTTCCGTGTTAAATTGAAAATAGACGAGTTATTCAAGAGACAAAAAATAGCCCTTTAAATCGAGATGGCGGATGAAGCAACAAGTCTGGTACCCCAACTTTTTGAATTTAGACAACCAGTGACTCCCTTAACGAATTCCGAAGGAAAAACTACTGCTAAAATTTTTTGTAAATCAAAAATACCAATTCGATTGGGCTACTTGGCGTTTTCAAGACGTTCAAACTGACGCATTTACGGCATGGTTACGGCGTATAAACTACCGCGTTTAAGCATACTCCGTATAGAATAATTAATAGCATTCTGGAAGTTATAAATAGTTTCTTATTAGTAACATGTCCTACCTTTTAATTCAGATTCAGGGTTCATATTGCTGCAAAAGCTCATTTTTTCATTAGATACTTCTACTCAACTAAAATTATATTTACTGAAAAAGTCGCCACCATGTATTAGAAATCTCTCTTAGTTTATACAAGTTTATATGAAAAACGAAGTACACCCACACCGACTTCATGCTTATATAAATTAAATGTCCACTTTTAAACATTCCAGTATAATCCGAATTTGTTTATTTCGTGAAATGAGTTTAACAGATCATTTGCCAAGTAATTTTATCATTTTTTGTTGTTGAAATATTAAATGAAATGGAATTTGAAACAACGAAGTAAAAAATACCTTATAACAATTTGATCGTTATCTTCGGAAGCCGTAACCGTAATCACTTGATTATTTTCAACTTCAAAAATGGAGATTTAGTTATACCGGGATAAGTGAGACATGGGCTACCCCAGTAACCTTTAAATGGGTAGATGTAGATAGATAGGATTCCAAATTTGATGGGTTATATTGGAAACGGTATAAAAATTTTATACAGGGTGATTCATTGGGAAAGTGACATGCGGTAACTGCAGATACGGAACACCTAGGCGATTTCAAAAAACCCATACTTGATGGGTATTACTATTTCAATAAACAAGATACGGGATGTTTGATCTATTTAGCCAGATTCTTTATTGGTCCGTAACTTTTCTCACTTCATTGTATATTTTCTTGAAATTTGGCACACGTATTTACTTTAAAGTGTCCAATCCATCAATCTATTCAATATAAGAAAAATCCAGTTACGGATTAAAAAAAAAAATAATAAAATATTCTGACCCCAAAACAACGCCCTGTATATAAGTTTTTTTTATGGATACCGTATTTGGAAAGAGCAGAAAAAAGTGAGTCCAGTAATTCAGGTATCTTCTGTAAGTTCCTTGTGGCATTACTTATTCTTTTTTCTCTTATTCTTTTGGGAATCAAACCACAATAATGTTTCTTATTTTTTATTTCGACGTTTCGGTAGCGTTCCAGCTACCGTTGTCAAGATTAACTTGTAAAAAAATTAATAAAATAATTTTTGGTCCCTATCTGACACAACGAAAAAATATGACAACTAGACAATCAATAATATTTTGAAGTTTAAGACTACAAAACTTTGTTGTCAAATTTTATTAAGGTCCATTCATAGTAGATCACACCTCTGGTAAAATGTGAAATAAAATATTTTATTTCATGACATTCTATCGATATGATAGTCTACTAGAAATGGAATCCAGTGAAGTGCACGTTCCAGGAACGGTTTTTATTGGGATAGCGCTTTTTTTAGCTTATTTTGGATATGTTGTTAGTAAAACGCGTTTGTTGTTACTTTTTTGTGTATGATGATTTTTGTTTTCAAAACATGTATAACTCAGTTTGGTGATTTTGTGTATTGAAGCGTGTATCGATTAACAACTATTCCAATGATAAATCATAAGAAAACCTGGATAAAAACTTATGATGCTATCCTGATAACGCAGGTAATTGATTATTGGAAATTTCTCTTTCTAACATTGGTAACCAAATTTGAATACATTCGGCTGAAATACTAGCTACACATTTATCTGCATTTAGTTGTATTAAAGCACTTTCTTTGATTTTCCGTCTTTTATTATTGGGCTCTTTCGAATCCCATTGAATTTTATGCCCCTCTTCCCAAGCATGTTTACAAATACCTGACTTAAAGAACTCCCTATCTTTGATATATTTTTTATGTTCACTTATTCGGACTTTCAATGGTCTAGATGTTTCACCTAGATAGAATTTGTCGCATTCACAAGATATCTGATATATGCAATTTTTTGAAGATTGTTTGGTTGTATTTTGGCCGGAATATTTTGTTGAATTCTTTATTACAACATGGATTTTTCATACGGTAAATACATTGACAAAATTAAGAAAAAATAAACATACTTACTTAAATTTTAAAACTTTGTCACTTTATCACATTAACTTTGCATTGAAGGTCTTAAAAATTTACAGTTTCAACAATTTGAACTCAAAATTTTACAAGATAAACGGTTTTGCCGAAAAAGCCAAGTAAATCGCTGGATTAACTTTTTCCGCTCTTTCCAAATACGGTATTCATAAAAAAAAAACTTATATAGAGGGTGTTGTTTTGGGGTCGGAATATTTTATTATTATTTTTTTAAATCCGTAACTGGATTTTTCTTATCTTAAATAAATTGATGGATTGGACACCTTAAAGTAAATACGTGTGCCAAATTTCAAGAATATATACCTACCTACTACGTGGTAGGAAAGTTACGGAAGAATAAAGAATTTTGCGAAATGCATGCACTCACCGGCAAAAAACTAGGCGACCTAGAATTTTGTAATTCCACAAGATCGTAATGATGGAAAATGCCAATTATGTTTTCCTTTTTGTTTAAAATTACTGTTGAATATTAAAACATTACAGATTAATTTTTTACAATCAATTCCATGCTTTTATTTGAATACATGTATCTTTAAAACAAATCAATATTTCTAGGTGAAATAAAAACTGAAATATGGCGAAAATGATGGTCTTTGTAATTAACTGAGCGTGACTCGATGGAAAATTACGAAACTCCTTGGACAACGAACTTCAGCAAAATTTTAGGTGGCGAGTTTTTTGCCGCTGAGTGTAGATCAAACATACTGTATATTAGTGATTGAAATAGTAATATCCATCAAGTATATATGGGGTTTTTGAGATCGCCTGGGTGTCCCGTATAGTTACCGTATGCCACTTTCCCAATGCGGCGTTGTAGAAAAGTCTCGCACCAAGAGACTATCTTTGAAACGGATGAAGTGAAAGTCATGAAATTCTAGGAAGATGAATAAGACTTTATTCTGCATGTTTTTGACTATCATCTTTAATTTTTTGAAATGGCAGCCTATGCCTATTTTTTTCTCTTTTCAAAACAGCAATGTATCACTTTACTATAGGAAATTATTATAGAAATTTGACAAAAATATTAAAATTGTTATTTTAAACATAACTGGATCTTACAGAAATGTGTAAATTAAACATTCATTTTGGTTGCAAATACTTCATTACAATAAGTGCTCAAAATGCTGGACATTTGTTTACCATAATACAATAGAATCGTTGATCATTTGTCGAGTAATTCCGTCCTTTAAATCGTTCAAGTTAGTTGGCAATTACCAGCAAAGACTGAGCAAGTGTAGGTATACTTGAGATGATATACAGTGTGGGGCACTATGAACGAACTATTCTCTGGCGTCTAAAATTAGAAAAAATGAGACGTAGAATTAAGTAGATTACTTAAGACTATAATTTAAAAATATTTTGGAATATACAGGGTGCTCCAAAAAAGCGTGCCGTATCAAAGTTAGGTTCCTTTAAATGGAACACCCTGTATTTTATCACATTTTTGAATTGTACTATTAAAAATAATGTAAGTTCATTAACATTTCCCTATACCTATCT